>JAOVVI020000541.1:0-30825 GCA_028571085.2 Nepenthes alata | reverse complement strand
TCGCTACAGCGCCTTGGGCGCACAGCAGGTGCCACACGGCTGCTTGCTGATCTTGGATATTTTGCCAACTTTTTTTTTAACTTTCTACTATCACTTTTTCACTACATACTTGGCTTCTTAATGACATTAATTATTTTAATTATATCTAATTATCACATTTTCGGTTCCGGGGCTCACCCTAGGTCGTTAGAAAAGTACTCGGGCCCTCTGGAAGTTCTACCTTGGTCTAATAATCAGGAGTTGGCAGACAGGATTTGTGTCAAGTTAGTGCACTTTGTAATGGTGCCTGCCTGTTGTGGCATTTATAGGGACTGGATAGTTAAATACTCTGGCCCTCTGGAAGTTCTACCTTGGTCTAATAATCAGGAGTTCGCAGACAGGATTTGTGTCAATTTAGATAGTGCACTTTGCCTGTTGTATTATTTAAATGCCAAACCTGAATTTGGCACCCCAGGGATGATCATTGCTTTGTGTTATTTCAAAAGGGACCAAGTCTGATAATGGTTGAGGGCCTTTAAATTCTTTGACACGTGGACCAGACATTGAGATTTTCTGATAATTTTGAAAGTTGGTATTGCCTGAATATGTGGAGAGCTATCCAGTGTTTCAGGTGGCCAACAAGTTGAAGAAGCTTAAAGCAGTAGTATCAACATGTATTAATGAAGGTAGAGACTAGAAAGGGCAACAAAATGCCTTGAGTAGTTCAAGCATAACTGGCTTCCAAGTCTCTACTTTAATTCTGAGGAAAATGAAGTATAACAGTAAGCTAGTTTTGAGCTTGAAGCCTTGAACACTTTCAACAAGCTGAATACTGGTTTTTCAAACAAAAAGAAAAGGCTAATTGGCTTGAGATGGGAGATAGGAACATTTCTTCCATTCAATGCTCAATGAAATTTGCACTTGCAATAAGATCTTTGCCTCTTATGATAATTCTGGTGGAAAGATTTCTGATGTTGGAGATATTAAACACAATATTGTGGGTTTCTATATGAATTTTCTCGGTAGTGAGTGCGATTTTGATCTACCAGAAGTAGATGTCTTTTCCAGAGTACTTGTCCTTAATGATTAACCACAGAGTATACCATGCAGTGCAGTCTAGGGGGAGTTAGAAACAGCTATATTCACTCTAAATCACCTACGCCAGATGGATGTACAAACTTGTTTTTTACCATGGCCCGGGAGGCTGAAGGAATGATCAAGTTTTGGGAAATTATACAACAGCTTAATCCACTTGTTACACAATGGTATCTAATATCAAGAACCAAACCAAGGCATCTGTTTATAGCCCATCTCATGTTTTGATACCACTTACAAGCGAATTTGTAAGATTTTTTTGCTAGTAGAAGGGAGGAGGTTTCAGACGAGTTTATAAATGAAACTAAAACAGCATTTACAGAATTACATGGTAATGATTGGGCAGGATTTGGTTAGAAGCTATCTAGGTCAGTGGAATGTTGAGAAGGAATTCATCTTTAGAAGATGCTCATCATAAAAGAGGAAGAGGACGATCAAATTAGAATTTGAAGGAAAGTGTCAGATTTGATCATGTAAATTTGGACTTAGTAGTGGTTACAACCTGTACTAGAGTTGAATTGAGGTGAAGACTCCATGTAGCCATTCCCAGTTTGTTGGAAAAGGCTCAGTATGGTTTTGTGTATAGGACTTCTTAGTATGATTTGGTTTATGGGACTTCTCCTAGATGCTTTATGAAATTGACTTTTGAAAGGTAAATAACACTGATTGATTTGGGTTTTTGGCACAGACCATGGACGACTTGGGGGTTTCCAAAGCTGCTCATTTCTTGGGTTATGATGTTTCAACAGCCAAATTCTCTCTTGCAATCAAGTGGTGAGTTATGTGGTTGGTTTCAAGCAAAAAGAGGCCTCTGGTGGTGAGATCCCGTTTCCCCCTTTTTTGTTGCTTTTTTATGGAAGTTCTGAAAAGCAAGCTCAGGAAGGTGGTAGGAGATAGAAGGTTTCACTTTCATCATGATTGCAAAAAACTCTAGCAGTCTTCCTTATCTTTGCAGATGACGTACTGTGCAATTACAGATGTTTCACTAAGCTGATATGTATTCTGTGCAAAAGTTGGTCAGTTATTTTCTGATTTTCTTCTGTGATCCTACCAAATCTCATATCTTCTGTGCTATTGTCAAGGATAAGCTGATATAGCTCCTGTCTCTTTCTGGGTTTGCAGATGGAAAATTACCCAGAAGTATCTTGGAGGTACTATGATCTCTACTGGATTGGCCACTGCTGAATGTCAGATTCAGATAGGAAAATCACAACATGGTAGAAATGTTTGTCTGTAACTTAATAAAAGCTTGTTAGCAAGTATGCAAGTGTACTGATGTTGTGTATTAATGATTCAAAAGGAAACTCTCAATTAAATGCAGTGTGGTTTTCTGCTCTTTCTCTGGGAAGGACAAGATATGAAGCAGTGGAAGAACTCGGTCGCTTGGGATAATGCATGCAGGTTTTGTTAGAAGAAGGGAAAGTCAAGGGATTGTATCCTTTCGAACAAAGCTGCAATGATGAAGCACCTTTGATTAATTTTGGTAGACAAAGAAGTTACGGCCAAGGAAGATTCATCATATATATCTCGCAAAGGGTGAGCTTGTGGAGTTTTGAAGGCAAGAATGTTATTGCTTGGTCTTGGAGGAAGCTAATAAAATTGAAACCTGAACTCAGAGAAGCGTTCACAAAATGGGAGTGGGAGTTTATTGTGAGTCTATTTACCGTATGCTATATGGGCATAGATGAAAAATATTACTGTCAGTATTGCGGTTGTATTAATATTGAAGATATATGTATTAGGTATTGTATATATTAGAAGAAACAAATTTCTACGAATCGTAAGCTTATGTCACATGATGACACTTCTCATCGGTCACCTGTATGACACTTACCTAGCATACCCCGTGTAATGTAGACAAGTTTGTCTTTCCTGATATTCCCACCCCAATGTACAGATACAAAACTTTTGGAAGAAACACTCTTTACTATAGAAGTTGGGTAGAAGAGTATGGAGTACCTCTCTGATTCTTAAGGTGATATCACGGATTCTTACAATGGAGAATTTTTCTTTTAATACTCACTTGCCCTGCAAGCTCACTCTAGAAGTTACCCTTCGAACTCCTCATGACTAGCCACCCCCTTGATTAAACACCACTCCCTAGCTTCATCTCACTTGCCTTTGTTTGAGTTGTTTTCTAGCTTCTTGAGCTTGATTAGCTTCTATAGCTTCTAGAGCTTGTCCCTAAATGAGAGGAGTTCATTCTTTATGTAGGAATGCCGGCTTCTTAATTAACGGCTAGGATCATCTTTTTATTTTTCATCATTGATGGCTAAAATTTACCTTTTAGAGTATTTTTCATAAATATATCATCTTTAGAATACTCTAGAATATCTTACATCCTCCCTAGTCAAGAATATTATAATATAAATACATGTCTCTCCCTTCTTTTATAATTCTCTAGACTAGTCTAGAGTTATCTAAATTATTCTAGACAATTATCTATCATACACATATTTTTGTACACATAAACTATACATATGGGCGTCCTCCGTTTCTATAGCAACCAAATGGCATCAATCTTTCGCAAAAGAATTAACACCCTCTTCTTCAAGTCTCTTCTCGAAGAAGCCCCACCATATTCGATGACTCTTCACCGTCCATGATGCACAGGCATTTATTCCATGGCATCACGATGCTCTTGGCTAACCGGAAGAACTCAATGCCTAAGATGAGTGGATAGTCATCTAGGTTCGCCACTATGAAGTCCAACTTCTTCCACATGCCTCCAATCTTCACTAGCACGTCTCACACAACTCCTCAGATAGGGAGAGGGGTAGAGTTCACCTAGCTCATTTTCATAAGTGAGTCAAGCTTATACTTACCCATGATTTTCATCATCATGAAGTTGTGCACTGCCCTAATGTTTAGCATTGACATTGTGGGTTTCCCCTTGATGTTAATGTCCACAAACATTACTCATTGATCCTATTGCTCCTCCGGCACTGCGTAGGCTGTGTAGATGCGCCGCCTCGCCCTCATGTGACGTGGCTTATCTTCCGTAGGACCTTTGTCTACCTTTCGGATGGTATTTCACTTCCCCCATTGAGGGTAATCCCTCTCAAAGTGCGGTTCATCGCACAAGAAGTGTCTACCACTACCTTTGGCTCTGCCATCCTCTTCCCTGGCCTCATGCTTGCCCTTATCTCGATCTATACTTGACCTTAGCTTGTCGAGGATATCTATTGTCTTGAGAGGGCCCTTGCTGCGAAGCTCCTTGTATGTGCCTCCCCCACCATTGGCTTGACCTCTCTCTTGGTGATCCCTGCCTAGCTTAAAGTCAGTTAATGACTCCAGGACAGCCATGGCATCACTTACTATCACGATCCCATGCCTCTCGAACTACGTCCTTGCCTATGGTTGTAGTCCTATCATGATGTTGAAGAATAGCTCATTCTCGGTCATGCTTGGCACTTCCAACATTAGCGAAGTGAATTTTACAGTCGCCAACTTTGCCCACTTGCTTCATCTTCTTCATGTTCATACGGGCGAGGTTCTCGGTGTTGTTTTGGTATAACTGCTTCTTGATTTCCCTCTTGAAATGATCCCATGTAGCTATAGTGTGTAACCCCTTCTCAACCTTGTGGCACTTGTTACCCCACTATAGCATGGCGTTGTCTATAAGGTAAAGGATTGCAGTCCTTACTTTATCCTGGTGGTGGACTGCCCACGTAACCTCGAAGTATTGCTCCATTTGTTATAGAAATTTGTCCAGTTGCTTGGCATCTCGCACATAGCAGTAGGCTTGAGCTCGAGTGCCTCCACCCTAGGTGCTTCGATGACTGTCCCACTAGACATTATCCTCTTGCGCATGGCCCAATCCTCCTTAGTGGTTGCAACATCAGCTGCTAGGTCCTAGGTCCTGTATCGTAGCTTCCAACTTGCCCATCATATTTATCAACATCCCCTTGAATGGCGCTATGTCCCTATGGAGCTTCGCAGTTGTGGATTCCACCATATCTACTAATGCATCCTTTTAGTCTTGAGACTTCCTCTTAAGATTGTCAATGCCATCCCCTAGACCTTTGACATCTTCCAATACCTCCTCTCGGGAAAGTCTTGCTTCGAACTTAGAGAAAGAGTCCTTGGACGTACTTAATGCGCTCTTCCTCTTAACTAGCACTCCACCCTTCTTGGTGTTCGCCATATTGGTTATGTTGCCCTCTGACATGGTGAACGTTCCCCTCCACTGACATTATCTAGCTCTCTCGTAGCCTTAGTTTTGTCTTGGCGTGGTCTTTGCATAGTTACCCAATGTAGTCTACTCGTAAACCTTGTTTCTGATACCACCTATCACGTGATGGCGCTTCCTATCGGTCACCCATGCGGCACTTGCCTAGTACATTTCATGTGATATAGACAAGTTAACATTCCCCAGTATTAATATCCCAAAGTATGTTAAGCTCTCTCCGGAAGCTATCCCTTAAGCTCTTTAGGATTAGCCATTGCCTCGATTACGCACCACTCACTGGTTTCACCTCATTTGGTTTTGCTTGAGTTGTTTACTCTCTAGCTTCTAGAGCTTGGTTAGCTTTTATAGCTTCTAAAGCTTGTCCCTAAATGAGAGGAGTTCATCCATTTACATATGGTTATCACCTCTTCAACCAACAGTTAGGATCATCTTTCCATCTTCCACTATGGATTGCTATAATTCACCTTCTAGAGTAATCCCTATAAATCTCTCTCTTTAGAGTACTCTAAAATCTCCCACATCCTCCCTACTAAAGAGCATTTTAGAGTAAATACACATTTCCTCCTTTTTCTATAATTCTCTAAGCTACTTAGAATTATCTAGAATCATCTAGACAATTATCTACTCTACATGTATATCTTTGTATATATAAGTTGTACATGTGGGTGTCTCCTGTTTATGTATCACATCTGCGAGGCGCATAACCTTTATGCTTTTCGGACATTCATGACATTATGCTACCCTACTTCTGGCCTTTTTTATTTGACTCAAACGATGATCAAGAGAGATGCAAATAAGAGCTTACCATTCCACTTCTCCTATTCCACAAAGAAATCTATCACCTTCTAATCTCATGGTAGACGAGTCTAGAAGAAAATGGTAGCCTAGCTAATTACTTATCTTAAGTAGATGGCTTGGGAAGTGTGATGCTCCCATGCAATGATCAACCCAATCTTTTTTTTATCTTTTTTGGATAATTGAATGTTTAAAGGAAGTATCATCCTTGGCTAATATAGCCCAATTGGGAAGAGAAGGAAATCCATTTGAAGGGCTTATTTGAGAATATAGCTATCTGGAACTAACTTTTTTAAGAGTGGTGTCCAACATAAGAAGAATGTCGGACATGAATGAGTGGGAGTACATATGTTTCCTATTAGTAAGGGATGGAAGGCATTGACTGATATATTGCCTTTGCAACAACATAGTATGATTTTGGCGCGGTATTAGGAATTATTAATATGGGGGCTTATGGGGAATTTTTATGTTTTGTACCTGACGTGATTTAGAGGCCCTTGTAAATATTGAAGTAATTAATGATGAATTGTGTTTCACTTAAATAGAGGAGTCTATCCACCAAATTAGCTAGAGAAAAATCGGAGAAAGAAAGCAAGCTCACTCCCCAAGAACAATGTCGTTGAGCCCATGAACTTGGAATGATGGAATCAAGAGATTTATCATTGACAATTATTGAACCCCTTTGCTCCCAAATAAGCCAGAGAATATGTGAAGGTATCAGTTGACAAACGTTTTACTAGAGAAGAACGATTCCTCAGCAAACAGCTCCTGATAACAGCCTCTGATTACATCCAACAAATCACAAACATGCCCATAGACGAGTTGCAAGCCTTGCAAGACTCAGCATAGTGAACAAGAAAGATTAATTGTCTCAGCTCTCTTCTACACGGCATACCACAGTTCACTGATGAGAATTCCCTTCTTTGCAAATTCCAGTCGATTTTTTTTCTGAAGAGGCTTCCGTAATCATGGAAAAACTTTATGAAACTGTAACTTTTGAGATAATCTTACGTAGAAATGGATTGTGAGAGAAATTAGTATGAAAAGATTAAAAAATAAAGGAAAGAAACCCCATTTCAATATAATGTCCATTGCATGTAAAGTTGGTTAAGGAGGTTTGTTTACTGCCAATTTTAGAAATTACAAGATTCACCGTATGGTACCCTCTATGTGGACAATTTTTATTTTACATAACAGATCTGAATTAAGAACCACATTGCTTATGTAGTACACCTGTAGGTGGCACGGTATTTGAAGCACCTTATAAGTATGGTCCATGCTAGTTAAAATAGGGTTCTTGACAGGATTTCCATCAGAATAATACCTTCGTATCCTGTTTTCTTTGTAGTTTTTCTCTTCAAAAACACTAACATAAGAAAAGGAAATCAACGATAATGGGTTCAACTGGACTGAACTGCAATTAACCCTGAATCAGCTATTTTGACTCTGGTTTGATTCAAGGGTAGAATGTTGTTTTGGTACGCCAGGTTCTGAATTTGTGGAACTGGTTATAAGATGTTCTGTAGGTCTTAGTAGTGAGTAGACAACCTTTGCAGTACAGAGAGGGAGATAACGTATCCTCTCACAACTAAAAGGAATAAATAATTGATGAAATATAGGAGATGAGGATATCAATGTATGATATCTTCCTAACGATGCTCAAGATGAGTCAGATGGAGGTTAGATTGACGGATTCATATGAAGGAATGAGGAATCTAAAAGCTCTCTGGTGTCATCAAAGGCGGAAAGATCCTTCTGATCCCATCATACTATTCTATTAGATTGACAATTTCAAAAAACTACCCAATATGAGTACGAGGGCAGTCAGACATGTATGCCATCCTTATCGGGTGGTTTAGGACATCTCTCTTACAAACGATTGCTCTCTTATGGAAATGTCAAGAGTATTATATGACTGGTAAGGTAAGAATAGCATAGATCCCATAAGATCCTGTCCTCATGATCCCACTACAATGTTACAGTAAGTCCCTCTACCCGGAGGATGTCATGCTTATTCTTGAACAACACTAGTTGCCCCCTACGGTGCCTTCGGGGCTCTGATTGATTGGCTCCTTGTCAGTAGAGCTCCCTTGAAAATTCTATCAGGTAGATTACTACATTGATGACCCCAAAACAACTTCACCCTGCTGTAGATGTAAAGGAAGATACTGATACTTAAACATTATTGCATAATGCTCTATGAAGTACAAACGACTGGAAATGTAGCTTCTCTTCAACAGATAGAAGCATCCTTTGATCTTCCAAGACCATTATAATTCTTCGGAAATAAACTCCAAATGGATTTTATATAGAACGACACATAATCTGAGTTGCTGATAAGCTTATTATAGAAGAACCAAGCAACTGGATGAAATGAGAAATGTGGGCATCTCCTTGCTAGTGTAATATATCACACCAGTAGACAATGCCTTCAAAAGTCCGGTCGCCTGTGGCCTGTTATTGTTTCTGCGCCTATTAAGAACTGCAGACCAAACAGATTTATCTACTTTAAGGTGGCACATTTGCCATCCAAATTGTGTTAAAAAAACTAAACCGCTTCAATTAGAGACATGCATGAATTGACTGGGAAAGATTTGCAGTAAAAAAAATCTGACCCATCTACAGTCCATGTTTTCCATTGGATATGAATTGTCTTAACAACAGAAAGTCGTAAGGCAGAAGAAAATAAATCTTCTACAATTGAGCTCTTGTTTACAAAAAGCTCCATTCCTGGGATTGCTTCTTAATTTTCTGTATTATATATTATCTCTGTTCAACAGAGGGATACCTCTTTTGTACACACCTTTTTGGGGTGGAGACCTTATGGTTTTCTGAATCTCCTTCCCCTGCTTTTGTACATTGGTGACACCCCACTGTGTCCTTCAAATGGTTTTTCTCAGTTCTATGAGAAAGAAGAGAAATCATTTCCATCCTGATCAATGAAATGAGATATGAGTAGTTGACTGCGGGAAACAAGGAAAAGTAACGGAAAGTGAAAAGGAAGTGGATATTCTCTTTCCTAACTTTATAAGTGCTAATCTCTTGGTGGAGTTATCTGTTAGCAAATTCTTTGCAACTGGAGGGAAATCCCTTTCAATTTCTTTCATGGTGTTAGTATTTGATGTGTTGTGTGGATTTTAGCAGAAAACTCAATGCATATTCTCAAATATCACATGAGTAAGTGTTTTGTAGTCCAATTCTCTTTTTTTTTCTAGATATTGATTGTTGCTGTTTCTATTGTTCCATTAGTCGTAAATTTTTTTTGAATTTCTTATTCTCTGGATATTGTTTTGCTATTTCTTCTATTGGTCCACTAATCTCCTTAAAATTATTTGAATTTACTGTAACAGTTGGATCCCCTGCGTTAACAAACCAAACTACATACTCTTGTGATCCAATTTGAAAATGAGCTGCGATCAACCACAAAAAAGAGAGTTCTGAGTGGGTACAGCAACCCCAGTAACTTTGAATAAGCTAACCCAATTGAATATAGCAACCTCAGTAACTCTGCTGTTATAGTTAACCCTATTAGTTATCTGTATCATTGCCCAACCTGTTCCACAGTTCATTTGGATTTCCAAGCAGGCATGTAAATCAACTTCGGTGGATGATACATTAGGAGGATAATTAGGAAAAAAGAAAGAGATAAAAAGAAAGCTGAGAAAATTGCTGGCAATTTTGTATCTGAATTGGTTTCACCTTAAATTTAAGTTTTTGTTTGTTTTATCTACTATTGTTATTATTGGGTGGATCATGGTTTCTCATTCTATTACTCTTGAGCTCTGTTTTTCGCAGAAGAATCTGGCATCTTTGGTTGTTAAAAAAGAGAAAGAGAAAAACCCCTTCCCAAGCCGTGCTTGTATTTTTCATGCATTTCTATGATGATGTGCCAATTAAAACCAAGGATCAGTGCTTGGAAACCCCAAAGGCCGTATTCTTTTGTTTCCTTCAATAATAGAAGAGGTGTCTCATGTCGTGCGGAAGAATGGAATTTGACCAATATTTTCTTGCTCTTATTCCTTCTCATGAATCATGGAAGAGCAATGTCATATTCCCTTATTGTCAAATTCATGTGTCATGTGTGCGCTGTTTTGGATGTCCATAACCATTGATAATTCATGACATTTTTTGTGGTTTTCCTTGTTTAAATTCAGGTTTTGAAAGTTTTTCTTGAATCTTATAGGGGTCCCAGATGAAGGATGTTGTAACGGTTGCGATGGTTTCTCGGAGGCTACTTCTGGAAGAACCAGAAATTGTATGAATTATATTTTATTGAGCAGATTATTTGCTTAGGACCTGTTGACTTCTAAGAAGGAAAAGAAAACCACGTGATTGAAAGTATTTGTGATGTTTGATTTGCTAGGAAAATTTTAAGGAAGAAGAATGTAATGTAAAATATAAGATTAGAATACTATACTTTTAGTACTATCTCATACTTTTTTCTTATTTTTCTTCACCCCTAAAAATGAATATTTTTTCTTTTTATTTTTCCTGGACTACCAAATGAGAAAAATAACTTTACTGAAAACTTATTTTCTTTTGCATGTGATATTCTGTCAACATTTAAACTATGGAAAGAAATTGTTTTTCTTTATTTTTCTTTTTTTCCCTTATCAATTTTGTTTTCTTCAAACTTGCTGACAACCAAGCAGAGCATTATTGTGTTGAAGTCAGTTTGGAAAATGAAGGAGATCACTTATCTTCTTGGACAAAATGTTAATCTGTTTTCTGGCCTGTAGTTAGTTACCATCACTGCATTTAATTGTGCACTCCCATGAATATTGGCAGGGAATAACAAATGCCTCTGTCTCTGATCAAGATCAGATAGAACTATACATAGCATCATCACTCAAAAATGGATTTTCACGGGTAAGCTAATTGATTGTTGATAAGCATGTATAGGTTGCAATTTTCATTTCTTTGATTAACTTGGCAATGCCATAGTTTCTTCATGTTTTAAGTTCAACTTTCGATTCCTAGTGTGAAGGCTTAAATTTTTAAGGCTGATGCTTGGGTAACAAATGATCGCAGCCTCAGCTCCTCTTATCCCACTCTGTCATGCAAAACTTTTCTTAAAAAATTCCTAAGGCCTATGCATTGAAATATCTGTCTCCGTATTGTAGAAGAGTGGTGTTGCAGGTATTACATAAATGTCGTTGCTGTCATGAACTTTTCATTGAAGACACTTGAAATACTTGTAATGCTTGGATTTGTAAAGTTGACTCAAAATCCACAACACTGATAACTTAAAAGGTGTTCAATGATTTTCTACAGTGAAAAATTGTGAAATACAGTTTCTATAACAATATAGTGCAATTAAGTCTTCATATTTTGCAAGATACTCAAGAGCCCCAATAGCAAAATTCTAAGAGGTTCTAATATGACAACACGACATTGTTGAGTATATTCACAGGTTAAATACAACCTATGAAACTATTGCGTTATTGCCATATTGACATTTAGCTGACAACATGGTTGCTTAATGCCCTCATTTGCCAATACATACAATTTTGAAATTGTGGATACTATATAGGCTCAATAATGTAGAGGTTGTCTCAAAATCTCATATGAAAAAGTTGATAAGATCATGGATGATAATATCGATATTAGTATCGGTCATGACTATATCGGTACCAAACATATTGAAAATCACATAGGTATCAGATATATTGGAAGACAAAGAAAAAAATCTGAGAATCGTAAGTTAACAGTGGTGTATTGGCCAATATATTAAGTATATCGGTCAATATTTAAAATATTAGCTAGTATATTGCCGATATAACAATATGTTGCAATATTGTCTTGGTTTTGAAAAATATTGGCATTGGCTTCTCTAATACCGATCATGGATGAAAATATCAGTATTATTCATGGCAAAATCAAACAATCTTTCTTGATATTGGAAGAAAAACTTTTTCGAGAATCGTAAGTTGACAGAAAAATATCGGTCGATATATCACGAGATATCATCGATATGGCAACATATCACTATATTATCACAGTATTGAAAAATATTGGTATCAGAACCTCACATTTGGATATGATCATATGATGCATTGTGAATGAAATTTTGTGCCTTGGGGCCTCATTGCAATGAGGTCAGGGAGCTTTGCAATAGAGAATGAGAGATGTGAAGAGAGTGAAATATTTCAACGGATTAAAAAAAAAATGAAAGTACGATACAGGTGCATATGAAGACCACAATCCCAATAACATGAGCAAGCCTTCCTGCATTGGTACTTTATTCATCACCAGAACAGAAAGTTGATTCCATTTGAAGCCATCATCGCTACTGATCATTGTTGACTAAATATGTAAGATCGATTCTAACGTTGTTTTTCCATTCATCGAGATTGTTGATTGTGGTCACTATTCCTGCATTCCTCTGTCTGTTCTATCTATGAGCATCATATTGCAAAGGGTTCAAAACAGAGAGGTATTTCAGATTCAGAAGCATAGTTAAAGTTGAAGTACAGTTGTGTAAGTGGTAAAGCTGTGTTTAAAACGCAAATTCGAGCTCAAATCTATTGTGTCCCAATCTAATTCATAAAATTAAAGTTCCCAACCAATATAATCCTATCGAGGAGCTGTTTGTTGTCTCATACTAAGGCCCAATCTGAGATACTAGGGACAAGTTTTAGCTTTGTTTCATGCAATGTTCTTTTTCTTCCTTCCCAGTTTAGTGGCCCAGTACTCTAATCATTAGGGGATAGCTATACTATTCCTTTCTCCATCCACAATGCTACTAAATTCCTTATGGATTTTGTCAAAAATTAAGAATCTTAAAGGCGTGCTGCTGTTTGTTATTGTGTTAAATCGTAAGTGTATGATATAATAACAATTAATAAACTGATAAATCGAGTATCATTTTTCAAAAATTTGAATTTTTACTAAGTAATAAAATTAGTATTATTCTAATATTATCTAAACAACCAAATTGGATGAGGAATTAACTAATGAATCGAATAACTAATCACTACGAAAACACACTGAATGAGATTAAATTCAATAAAGAAAGATATTAGGCTATTTTTTATTTTGCCTTGGCATTCCTATATACCACCCTTCAATTCCTAATACACAAAATTCAACTATAATGACAATCAAGTTAGTAATGATATTTAATCCTCCCTCTCAGGTTGCTTCAAAATTATGGTCAAATATCTATCTACTATATTTCTATGTGAATAAAGTATATAGCCATGCATGAAGTTTAATATATCTTTTCCAAGATTGTACAAGTCTATATAGTATATCTTTATTTATTATGCAACCTATGTTACTTCTCTCAAGATCAATTATGTATGCATATTCTCTATATTTCAACATACAATATTGAATCATTCAAATGGTGATCAGACATTCAAAAGCTTTAAGTAAAAAGAGAAGATATCAAAAGAGACAATTGTGTCATGAATAAATTTCAAGAAAATATTGTTCAACCATAGGTTATATTTAAAACCTAGTAATGAAAACTTGGTTCATTTTTGAGTAAACAACAAACATGGAAATAGTGGTGTTCATCCTTTTGAAGGACTATGGAAAAGAGAAGTGTAAAAGGGTCCCTGGAGCTGCTCTATGCTCCCAGTTTCTTCTTTCTTCTGCAGAATAGCCTCTCTGTTTTTCTCTTCTCTCTACTGTGTGCCAAACTGCTCTCTGGAATCTGCCGGGTAGCAGATTTTTCACCCCATGGCCTCCTCTCTTCTTTCTCTGTCAAAAACAGCCCCTTCCCTTTCTGTGCTGTGAAAAAGAAATAATCCTCCCTTGTGTGGAAAACAGCTTCCTTTTAAATAATAGTTAAGGTCTCCTTCTTTTGCCCTAGCTTTCCTTTTATGTTGACTTAAATTTTGGAGTAAAATTCTGCTGCTTTGATCTTCACATCTTCCACCCAATCAAAGCCGAAACTTGCCTATTTCAGTGGATTTTCAAAATTCACTTATTGTGCACGTGTTCTATTCCAAAGTCATTAGAATCTCGAGACACGTGTAGAGACAAAACTGGAGTGATTAAAATAAGCGTCACAACATCAACAAAAAAATGACCATTTTGACCTTGCTGCTTCAACAATATAGTTCCTAACCAATAATGAGCAAAAAGTAATTAAACACATCATGCATATAGTTAAACACGTTGTCTGCCTAACATTCTACAAAGCTGATGATGACTGGACTTCATCTGGATTTTTATTGTGTAGGATTCAACCTATCATTATCTGTGCTACAAGTAGCATATTTTTATATACTTTCTTTGTCTAGAGAATTCTGGGAAGCTGATGGTGGCTGGACTATGTTCGGATTCAGATATTCCATGTTTTAGGATTCAACCTATCATTACATGTGTTAGAATTGTCATTTTTTATATTCTCTTTGCCGAATATATTCTTTAATTTCATTTGTTGTTGCATCATGTATAATATTATGCTTGGAATTTGAGATTCTTCTGACAGTTTCAGTTCTACCTTCTGGATTTTTTTGATGCAAACTTCCCAATTCATCCATTTCTTTACTGCATCCTTATTACTATAATATTCTTCCTTTGCAGCTACCACAAACCTTTTTGTCATCATTGTCTTTAGATGCCCAATAGGCCAATTCCCAGATTCTAATGGAATTTGTTACCCCCTAATATTCCATATATTGAAGGGAACTATTATAGGAGATGTTTGGGGTCCTTTCCAGAATGAGATGCTGAAATTTCTGACACACACCAAATGAACAAGGTCCAATTGAGTTCTGTTGGAGGCTGAGATATTGCTGGTAAGAAGAATGCGTGGACAGTGCTTGTGTGTTTTGAATTGAGGCTAGGGACTAGGGTTTGAAGCTGGTTGTGTCATGGGGTTGAAGTTTGAAAAGCGAGAGGTTTGAGAGTTTTATTTAATGGGAGAGCATAGTTAGATCTGAAAATAAGACAAAAGGAGACATAAAGAAGTATAAACCTTGGAAATTCACCTAGAGTTTGTGTAAAGTCTAACTACAACCATTGCATCCATATGGCCGAGAAAACAAATTTTTTTGAATTTCTGATAAGCTATTAAAAAACTGATAGTGGACATTCCTTCATATAGGAAAGTAAACTCCTAAATCTTGCAGGAATCAAATTGCCAAATTTGACTAGGACTCAACTTGGAAAACAGGTAAAGAGATGACTTGACACTTGTTTTTTGTAAATAACTCCCTCTATAGGCTTCTAACAATTCTTGAAAACTTTTTGAAGGTATGAAGATAAATCTCCATGTGCTCTGCCATATCTAAAATCATTTTCTAATAAGAAATTACAGCTTTTCCCTTGCATCCAACAATCATAGAAAATAAAGCACAGCCTTTGAAGTGTAGGCTTTCTTTGTGATTAGAGAATACTGCCTAAAAGAAAATGCTATGAGGGGGCTATTAGGTCAGTCAGGTTGTGCGGATGCGACTGTTGAGCAATTGAATACCAATATGTGAAAAAATGGCAGTTGTTGTGTGAAGATGTTGAGATGGATATGTGGTGATAAAAGAACAAATAGGATTCAATATGATGTTGTATGGGAGAAAGTTAAGGTGGTTCAAAGATGGTTTGAAACCCTTCTCCTACATCCACCACCAAGAGGCTTTAAGCTTCAAATCCACTTTACCTATATCATTTTCCCACCAAATGGAGGGTGATACTAAAAATCCTTGCAACTGCTGTATCACAACCATTACAACATTTCTCAAGACCATATATCAGACCGTGGTATCAAATTAACAGATTCCCACAAAAAGCTTGCAACCAAGATTTGCAAGAACAACACAACCAAGTTCTCAAAAACAAAAATGTTCACAGTGAATGTGATTGCACTATAAGGTCACAATTTAATAGATTAAGTTAAAGGGTACATTTAGTAGTGTTTTCTAAATATATGGATGTACTTTTCTTTCAAAATTTTCAGCACGAAGACCTAAAAATTGGAATAGCGTAATTGGTCTGAGCACAAATTCCTCCCGCAAGAGTTTTTAACAAAAGATGAGCATGTAAGGAACAAAGATTTTTCTTTTGTTTTTCTCAAAGAATGGAACAATTAATTCAATGGATTTTCTTACTTTTTGTGTTCATGTAACATAAGAGGAAAGGATGAGAGTTTAAAGCAAAACTTCCAATGGTCAAAGGAGTAGTCCTTCTTCCTTAGAGTTTATTTTACTTACAAGAGAAAAGAAAGATAATATCGGCTATCAAAGTGTCTCTCTACTATGCACTGTTCATGGTACTACCAATTCATATGTTTTGACATATAATATAATCGATGAGAATAGGAAGATGTTGTCAATTACCTTAGGTAGAAAACTTTTTGTATCTTCTCCATGGTTGCATAGTCGAGCAGGCATGTCACTCAAATTCAAATTTAAAAGGTGAGAGCTAAACTGATTTCCTTGAACACCTTTTTACTTTCCAATGAATAATTTCAATTTTGAATTGGGATAAGTTAAAGAAGTGAAGAATCTGACTAGAAATTGCATATAAACTTTGAAGGATATTCTAGATATTTTTATCACAAGGGAGGGACCGATTTGGGAATCTGGAAATTAGGAATTTTTATATAGGAAGATAGGTAGAAGAATAAGTATATCACTGAATAGAGTGATTTTACTTGGAGAAGTAAAGTGAGTATACAAAGTTGGTGAAGTACACTAAAGGATGTGGAATGATGTAGTTGTGATAAAGCATTGTGTCCTTTGACATAGGTGTAGGACTATCCTTTAAGATAGGTGGAGGACTAAGGACTTCTAGAACATTACATTGTGGATTTGTGGACAGCCATGCAAGTGTGCTTAGACCACCTAACTGTTATGGAGCTGAGTAAAAGTGATTGGACCATTTTGGGTTTAGAGGTGGCATGTTGATTATCTAGTAGTGCTTAGAGGAATTCCTCCAACTCACTCTTTTGGAGGTGAGTAGAAGTGATTGGATCCCTTTTAGCACGAAGTGACCATATTCCTCCATCCAAATCTGGAAAGGCATTTTCCATTCCAATGTGCCTAGAGGTCCACATCTCAAGGTCAGGTGTTAACGAGCACTTTGAACTATCCGTGTGTGTGGTTGATAACCCTAGCAGTTAGGTACGACACAATTATGAGGGACATGCTTTACCGCTGAGCTAATGGCTCATTGTATGAGCTCTCGATGGGAGGCTAGCTGTGCCAAAAGTGAGAGAAATCCCAACCATCTCTTTCCCTTTTCGCCCCCACGGGGGACATGGGGATGTAAAAAGGGAGCCTATCAACTCGTTCTAACCTGAGATAATAAGCCCTTGAGGATGGTCTTATTTTATTGACCCCATCATCCCCACCTTGTAGGTACTATGAGATCACTCTAATGATACCTTCGACATCCTAGGGTCAGAAATTGACCATACAACCCTATTCAATCAATAGAACACATTAGATGTCTGCTTTCAGGCTGGGCAATAAAGGTTGGAGAAGGGCAATCACTCATTTTATAACCACCGTACTTAAGACTAAAGAGTCAGGCTAAAAACGGGGTAAAGCTATACGTTCTTGATCATCCTTCAGCTAGATCCATGGAAAATATTGATATCAATATCGCTCGTAGTTGTATTTGTATTAGACATATTAGATGGAAAAAAAATCTAAAAATCGTAAGTTAACATAACGTATTAGCTGATGTATTAGCTATATTGACGATACGAAAATATATTGTGATATTGTCACTATATCAAAAAATATAGGTATAGAGAGGCCCCAGTACCGATACATATTGGTCTATATGTATCATATTAGCCGATATTTACATCCATGTCTAGATCCTTTAGAATCACAAAGAATCTTTAGTTGGAATTTGATTCCAAGTCAACACTTTTTTCAATTTTTTGAAGAGTTGCTTTTTGTAAATTACAATATATTAAAAGTTGTAAGCTCTGTTTGGGGGGAGTTATTGTCTATCCTTGACCTTTATAGCAGAACTTCTCGGGGGCCTAAGAGACAATGGTTTACCTTGTGGTAGATGTTAACTATTCAAGTCTGCTTATTCTAATTCATGAACTTGACCAGTACAAAGCTATTTGATAGGACCCATTTTTTCGTTTTGGCATATTGACCTATGATTTTTTAGTTATGAACGTTGATAAAATCTTTCCATTTAGCTTAACATCATCTTATGATGGCATAAGTTGAGGGTGAGGTTTAAACTAGGAAAGATTTACATTGGATTCCTAGAGACCAGGGACCTTTAGAGTCCTTGTTTCCAGCTGTTTTTTGAATTTAGATTTGCTAGAATATGGAAGGACAGGCAGCTGAGTTGACTCTGCTGGTGGTTAATTTGGTGGTGTGGGATGTAGCCTTTAGGAGGATGGGGAAGGATAAAAATGAGTTTCTTCTACATACATTCTTTGATTTGTTGTATGTTTTAAGTGTTCCTTTTTTTGTTGATGATTCTAACAGTCGGATGGAGGAAGCTTTGGCCAGCTTTTGGTGAAGCTTTGATAATTGATACATGTCAGCTGATATTTTCTTCTATGGGATTCCTTATTGATGTTTTTCTTCTTTTAGTCAATTCTGCTGATGTTGATCAATTTTATTGTGGTGGTCTGGTTTTTTTTTTTTTTTTTCAGTTTAAGCATTGTGATGTATTAGCCTATTGTAATAGGTTATGTTTTTGATTTATTTAATAAGCGTAAATATGAAAGGATGCTAAGACAGCTTACAAGGCCATAAAAGAATGAATTGAATTCACAAAGAAAAACAGAGTAATGAAAACAAAGCAGAGGAGAAACAGTCATAAGTTTACATCTCCAGAAATTTCTGCAAAGATGGAGAAGGGGGATGCATTCCTTTGAACCAGATATACTACTAGCAAATCCACTGTGTTGGGGCTCCACATCAAACTTCTCTTTATTTACAAAATCCCTTACATTGCATTTCTTCAAGATGATCCAAATGATTGTCCTTGGAAAGCATCACCAGTCTTCATTCTTCCATCCTCCTTGCCAATCACTCCTAAGCCAAAAGTTCATCTCAAAAAGTGGCTGACTAACCTAGATTGACTCGTTGCTGCCAAGCTGGCAGTCTGTAGCCTCCTCACAGTTTGACAAGCACTAAATGAGACAGATTCAGCTTGTCATTTGGACATAAATTGCCTATACCAAGCTTGAAATTACGAAGCTTTAAGTTGTCAATTGTGAGATTCTATCTGCAGCTACCTCTCAATCTACAAAGGATACTTTGGAGGGAATTTTGGACCTCTGTATAAATATGATTGGATGGAAAGAAGGCTGCGGGGGTTCCTGGGCTGTAACTTAAATCAGAGAGCAATGAAAGTAAGGGCAGCAGCTCATGAGTAGTTTCCTCATTAGTGCTCATTCTGAAACGTCTGAGACACCCAACTTTGTGGCCATAATAGCACAGTCTTCCACCAAAGCATTTTATTGCCAGCGCAAATGCATATTGTAGGGAGAATGTTTTTTTCTTTGGACAATCTGCGATCCTATGATCAACCCAAAATCTCACTTTTTCAGAACCAACACCAAAAGCCATGAGTCCTAATTAGCAGAATATAGGCCAGCGAGTGTTGATGTTGCGCCCTTGCACCTAATTAATACATCTTCTATGGTATTATTGCTTCAAGAAAATGAAGAAAATAACCCATGGAAAAGACATTAATGGTCTGAATTCCCCTCTCCCTAATTATATGTTCCTTAAATTTGCCATTATGGCTTCAATAGGGGAGATCTTTTGGGTGATGATGAAATCTCAGACATTGTTTAGTCTTATGTCTGTTACTCTATTTTCTTTATTCTCTTGTGCTATGTATAAGTTGTTGAGGTATTGAATTCACTTTTTTGGTGTTGCTATCCACATTCAATTAATTTGGAAAACCTTCTACCTGGCTAGCTGAACAGTATAATTTTTGTGGAAGTTGATTAAATTATAATGGAATGGTGTAAGCTATCACTCCAAATCTTGTCATTTGTTCACATTCCTTGGATGGGGAGACAGGCATTTGGAGATTGTTTATTTTATTTTCCTCTATGCAGGTATTGCAGGCTATTGATGCAACATCAGATACGGTGCATGAACATCCATTAACCTTACTTGCTGAAGAGACTAAGAAGCTACTAAAAAAAGATACTACTGTGTTCATTCCAATTTTATCGCAGTGGAATCCACAAGCAACTGTTGTTTCAGCATCTCTTCTGCACAAGCTTTATGGGATCAAATTGGTAAGCTTAGGTACTGTTATTTGAAGGTTTCTTGAGCTTACCCTTGTTTGTAACCAATACATTGCGTCTTCTTTTCCTGTTAATTCCTCTTTTTCTGGCTGAGAAGAACTGACTTAGAGGCTTCTTTGCAGAAACCATTTGTTGATCGTACTGAGCATTTGACTGAGGATGTGATTTCTGTATATCCAGCAGCTGAGAGTCTTGAACAGTATGTTACAGCACTTATGACTGCTGCATACGGTGAAGAAGCTACAGAAGTATACAGCAGAAAACTCGCTAGATATCATGTGAGTGCCATCTCCAACTTGCCTCAACTTTTTTAATCTACTCACATTTTGATCCAGTTCTTCTGATTGCATCTCTTTGTGTGGATACCCCAGATACTTGCTCTGTCGGTGCCTTTTTTTCCCCATTCTTTGTTTTAAATACTGGATGGTTGCATGCTGGAATAATATTTTTAAATTATGGTGAGGATGATTATTTCAATGCATAGATGTATAATAAAAATGAATCTAGGGCATGGAACAAAATATTAATTGATATGAAAAAAATACACTGACATGTCTCTAATGTCGTAAAACATCATGATATATTGGCTAATATTTCAAATATTAGTCGATATGGCTAATATATATCAACCATTTCCTCCCCTTGGAAGCCCGAATTCACATGTTTTTGTTATATGAAATTCTTCTAAGAATTATAAATCCACATGTTTTGTAGGGTATAAAACATGTATAGATTAAAGGTTTGTGATTTCTTTTCAATGAATTAATTTATCAATGTTATTATTATTATTTTTAAAAAAAGACTAAAATTGTTCAAATATGTAAGTATATAATTAAATATAGTCAAATTTTGGCATCGAATTTGCATTTGATGTGGTCATGATGAAAAAAGAGCGACATCCAATTCTAATGCATATCTTCTGATACATCCGATGAAAACGTTGATGCGACTGATATAGATACTAATATTAGTATCGATATATAAGTCCATGATCTAGGTGTCAAGCTATTCTATTAGTCTCATCATAGTGGCCCTTGTTTATAGTCCAATACCATCACATAACCCTTGACACATGTCTCTAATCCGAAGTTCCTAGTTCATGTAGGCATTCTTTATATGGCTCAGAAAATTGTCTTAAATTCATCACTTACGTGTTATTTTTCTTAATATCTCAACACTCAAATATTTTCACCATTTCACCTGTTACTTTTGAGGACAATTTTTCAGCTCTTATGTTCTAGAGGTGAATGTTCTTCATTTAGTACTCAAAGTTTTAACATATGCTAATATTAGAACTTATAGGTTGAGCATGAGGAAGTTTTATCTCAAATGACCACCGCAAAAATCTTTAGACTTAAAAGTTTCAGCATAATAAGAGGGTGAGCATGGTGGCGCTGCAAGGTTACTCCATTCTAACCTATGGTTAATTGCCTCAAAGCGAGGAAATAGCTTCTTTGCAAATTCATGCATTTGAATCTCCCTGGACTCTATGATGTAAAAACCTTGTTCTCCAAATGACCTTTTTTCTTTAAGTTTCAGCACTATAGAACACCTCTTCAAGTTTCATCATGACCTCTTAAATTTTTAGGAATTCCAAGAAAAAAGTACCTTAGGCTGCATGGAGTGTCTGTAGGATTAAAGACAAGGTAAAGGGATGTACACTGCGCTGAAGGTCTTGAAACTGCTGAAACGTCTCATAGGTTATATGTTTATCTCTGGAATAACTAGACCCTCGAGTTGCAGCAAGTATTCAAATTGGATATGGTGCTGTTATGAAGGCTAATTCATGTTACAATGTCGATGTCTAGGAAAGCGTACTCTTTTCATGTCAAGGCTACTTGAGATTTGAAGCCTTTATTGATGAAGATTGGCTGTCTCACCCGATTGATACTCGATGTTTAACTTCTAGCTATTGTACTTTGTTGGAAGAAACTCTGTTAGACAAGTTAAAAAGTGTTAGTTTCCATATCTAATACTGAGGCTGAGTATAGGACAATGACTCTGTGTTTTTGGACTTGTATGGGCCAATAAGCTTTTTGGGACATGGGATTTAACAGTGGTAGACTTATGTTTCCGTATTGTAAGTCTATGATAGCAAGGCAGTCTTTAACATTGCACATAATCCGGTTTAGCATCATTAATGAAGCATATCAGAGGTGATAGGAACTTATTTAATAAAAATTATAAATGCAGTTAATTTGTATTCCTTTTCTTAGATCGTTGGACCAATTAGCTGATGTTCTTACAAAGAGTTTAAGAAACATATTGTTTTATTCTTGTTTAACCAATAGGGGCAGTAGTGGCATTCATGCTCCATCTTGAGGGGTAATCTTCCCTTAATTAGAGTTGATTCTGTACATTGCTCTTCGCTATAAAGACAACAATATATATATATATATATATATATTTATACATGTTCATATGCACGCATATGTATTTGTATATATAGATATAAATATTTATATATACATATGCATATATTATACTTTAGAAAGTGGGGAATGGATCTTCAATAGTCTTATATTCTAATTTCTAACTCTCGAGTCACTATCTCCACTATTCTTTCTCTTAACCCAACTCTCTTTGCTCGCAAACAAATCTTCTATATTATCATGGTATATTAATGGTATCTACTCAATTTGGAGCGTAAAAGGAGGCCATTGTTGACCTTGCCAATTGGAAGTTTGCTTCATAATAAAATAAGGGGTTTCAAATCTTTTGAAAGTAAGAATTTTAACTTTTTACAATGCTTTGTGAGCATTCATTGAGATTTTTGATTTCATGAAATGCCTTGTGCATGTTTAATGCAAAACGACTGACAATAGAAAGTTGTTTAGATGGCTATGCTTGATAATTGGGTTTGAATACGTTGAATGTACAAAAAAAAAAGTGAATCATTTAGCGGCATCCATCATGGTAAGTAGGGATTGGCTATTAGATGAGTAGCAGTTTTAAAAATATCTATTTTGAGGATGAGTGTGGTACATTGGGTTATTTGACGAATTTCCACAATAGGGATTTGTTATGGAGTATAAATCATCAAGGTGGCAATGGATGCAAGAAACCATCTTCATATTCTCTGACAACTGTTATTCCTTTTCGATGTAGTTGAGATATTGTTTTAATTTCTGTTAGGAACTTATAATATCACCTGTTATTTGCACTTCTTGAGAAGGTGAGGCTTTCATATCTATGTTTGCCATTTGTTTTGTCAAGAGTCAGAACTAGACTCACATTTTCTTGCTTTTGATAGTTTGAGTCTGATCGACTTGCCTTCATGAGGCTTTTGTCATTGTGCTCTGTACCTATTATCAGATTAAAACATTGATCATTCATGCTTTTATTTGTTGCAGATTGAAACTTCATCTGGAACATTGGTGATGCGCTGGGTCAATTCGCAGCTTGGAAGAATATTGGCTTGGGTTGAACGAGCCATTCAACAAGAGGTGACTGCTAAAACGTGAAATTTCTTATTTTAAAGAGAATTCCTAACCCATTAAATTTTTAAGCGTGCAACCTTTTGTGAATTACACAATAATTTAGTCTAATTGGCATGGTATTTTCTTTGTAAAGCAGTTAATTTGATAATGTCTGTTGTTTCTACTTTAACCTTTTTATTTAATTAGTGGAGGAGGGTGGTCTGGTTCTGTTCCCTATTAGAATTGCTAATGTTTGGATTAATCTGTATTGAAAAATGGAAAAGGGAATAACGGATTGAATACCTAATAAGAATATCATGTATTGTAACTATTACCCTTATAAATGTTGTATTCTTGTAGTTATAGACATTTTATGACTCCACTTTGTGTCTTTACTTTAGAATTTTTCAGATTATTTTATTTATAGCTATTTATTTTATTTTTCTAAGGTGATGGCCAAGTCATTTGTGGACCTATGTAAGGACCAAACCCTACGTTTTAATAAGAAGATGATGAATTTAAATTTACAAAAATAGGGTCTGGCTTCCACCTCCCTGTTTATTTCTCTCTAGTTCCTAATTTCATCAAATGTCTTAAATTAATCTAATTTTTCATCTCCTTCCTCAGATCTCATGTACATCCAAATCTACCTATTGTAGCTTGGTCCTACATGTGTGCTTCCGATTGAATTGTCAATGTCCTCTATGTTTTGAAGATTAAACTAATCCTTTAATGTTATGTCGAATGAGATATTGGGATTTTGGCTTATGGTTCCTTTTTAAACAGAATTTCCAAATAGAGAAATGCGGTGCTGATGTGATGGAGTGAGTTTCTGTGAGAGATTCGAAGTTGAGGTTTTGGCAGTTCCCAATAAGTAGGAAATGAGGTCAAAGGTACGGCTCTAGTGTGTGAGGAAGGAGCGGGATGAGAAGATCTACGTGACTAATAGTTAAGAGAATTGTGACCCATCAACCACATTCAAGAAACAATTGCAACCCCTGCCGGACCTTTCTCAGCCATCATCATTAATCAGTGTGAGCCCCCATAAACTTTTTTGAGTTGTAAGCCATGAGACACAGAGAACTGACGCAGGAAAAGAAAAATGTCATTAGAGTGGAAGTGCCTTAGTCAACATAGATTTGACAAAGCCCTAGTAGTCCCGAATTTTGTTGGACTTAGTCCAACAGGGTCTTTTTTTCTCTTTCCTTTTGCTAAGGACTTAGACCCATGTATTGAAGCACTCATTATATATTTCATTACACATTTGCTTTAACTTGACATTTGCACACATAGGCGATTATATGGCACCTCGATACATGCATATTCCTTGCTTGTAGCCATCACCCAGACTCATTAGCTCAGTAGTGAACGCAAAAGCATCACCACTTCATCACATCCATGATGTCCCAGCTTCCTTGAAAGGGGTTGTGACATATTGCCTCCATTTGAAGGACTTGACTTTCACCCAAGGCCTCAATGCCTCCTCTGGATGTATCTTCGATGCCACTTTGTAATATGATTGACACTACAATGTATTGCCGATCACAGCAACTTGTCTTCTAAGATGTGGACTCATTGAACTACTACTCATGAACAGCACTCACACAAGGGTTAAATATGCCTCTAGCCCCATATGCACTATCTCCATTGGCATCTTATCACCAAGAGGTGTTGCCATCTTTTATGCATCCCACAAAAGATGCTCTTTTGAATGTTCTTCACTAGCCAGTGCCTTATTCGCTAGGATTTCTCCATTTTATCCAAATATCATTCTCCCCTCTAGGATACATCTTCCATGCTCGACTCTATTATGCATCTTTGATGTCATTCAATGGCTTGCACCTTGTACTTGAGGTCTTAATCATTACTCCATGAGTTGTTGACAAAAGCAATGGTGCACCATATGGGGCCTTGGAGGGCTAGATGAGCCTAATATCCAACAACTACTTGAGTTGCTTTGTTTCTTGGGCTCGGATGGGGCCATCCAATAAGGTTCCATTGCAAGGGGTTTAGCTCCAGGCTCAAGTTCAATCTTGTGGTCCTCCCTCCATGGGGTTAGTTTCTTAGAAAATGCATCTGGCATGATATCAGCATACTCCATTAGGGCCAATAAGATTTCCTTAGGCACTTTAACAGTAGAGGAAGCGTCATCCATTGTTAGGGTTGCTCGAAATGCCAATTTTCCCTTTTTGAGCTCCTTAGCACATTGGATTGTAGAAATAATCCTTGTTTGGCTTGGCCCACTCCATATGGACACATGCATGCACCTTTGTCCTCTGGAACACAAAATTCACAAGTATAAAGAACAAGAAAATTCCATACCTCATTAAAATACTCCGTGCAAAGGACAAGCCGATAATCATCCATAGGGATTATGGATAGACCATAGGCCTAATCCCTTTTCCCACATATAGCCACACCCCTTTAGACACCACATATGAGCTTGACTTCTGAATTCATTGCATTGATCCACCCATTGGCTTTTCCACATCATGTTTGTGCCTCTTTGCTTCTTCCATGGAGAGGAAATTGTGTGATACTCTTGTGTACTCCATGGCCTTAATAGTTTGGCCGTTCAATTGGGTGTCCATGTACATCAATCCTTCCTTCTTGTGCTCGGGTTTCTTTGATGCACTACAATGGTGTTAAGGAGTCGCAAGGACCCCACTTGGGCCTCCTTGGCCTTCTCTTGCTCCTATGCAACAATGCATTGAATGTTGATCTCTTAGAATAATCCTTTTGCCCAATGTGGTCCTTTACTTGGAAACCAGTCGTGTCGTTCCCTGGATCATCTATCATGTTCCTTTCCCTTGGTGTCATGCTTGTCCTTGCTACGAGGTGGTTTGTCAACATCACTCTTTTGGTTGGCTACTTCATCTCTCCCAACCTTTCCATTGACATTCTTCTTTTACGGCCTTTTTTAAGAAGAATGTCCGCACTTTAATTCTTTTAAGGATTGTCACACCATAATAGCTGAAGAAACCTTTGCATTCAGCATTGTAGTTTTAACTAGGCCTAATTTTATAGACCATCCATGGAACAGAAGAACCAATCCTCCTTACATAGTAGTAGCTTCTATAATAAAGGTAGGGAACTCACGAAAGTGCTCACAGATCATGTTGGTATGTTTGAGCTTCCAAAATTTCTCCTCTGCTCCAAGCTCCACCTTCTCAATATAGGATTTTTGCTCTAATTCTACCGTAAATCCTCCTTTTTATCTTGTCATGCTTTTATCCCCAGAATTGTACCACCATTATGTTCCATCAAAGGTGAGGTACAAGGTCACTGACTTTATTTTGGCTGCATCTTCCATGATTCCCTCATCCTCAGGATATCACTTCAATTTCCATAGGAAGTTGTCTGTCTCAATGGCATTCCTTGCGTGTGCAGTCAACTTGGTTTTTAGGCACTTTTGGGTTCCTCCCTAGGCACGACAATCCCACATCCACCACCTTGTTGTATAAAGCCCAATCACTTGAAACCTCATCCATTTGTCCACAAACAGCTGTGGCCCTTCTCCTTGATTTGATCCTTGGCTTCAACAATGGGAAGATCCACCCTGGCCAATCGTCCACCCATAATAGCAACTTATGACGTGTCATTCCTTTAGTTCACATTGGTTGCCCGGATGAACTTGCGAATGTCTCTGCGCATTTGGGGCTAGTAGAAAATATGGGCAATTCGGGTGAACGTGCATTGGAAACCTCCATGACCCCCTGTGGGAGAATTATGATGCTCTTGCATAATAAGGCCCTGCAAGGCTGATTCTAGGGGTACCAGAATTTTGGATCGGTAGAAAATGAGTCCATCCTTCACAGAATAATTAGCATGGGCACCTGGTTGGTTTTGAATGGAGGAGATAAGGGTGATGGAAGTAGAATTACGCTTGTGAAAGTGTCATAGGGCCTCCAACAGTGCCAATACTGGATGAGAGGCAACCCGTAGAGCATGATAAGATAGGTCTTGTCGGCGAGAGAGAGCATCTGCAGCTCCATTCTCCCTTCCAAGTTGGTAGATGATGTCAAAATCGTAGCCTAATAGCTTGGTGATCCAGCATTGTTGATCTGGAGTATGAATCGTCTGTGCTAATAGAGCCTTCAAGGGTTGGTGATCGGTTTGTATAATGAATTTGGACCCCAAAAGATATGTGCGCCATTTTCTAACTGCCTCTACGATGGCGTAAAGTTCCCGGACATAAGTGGAGGAGTTCTGCAGCCGGGAGAAGAGTTGTTTGCTGTAGAATGCGATTAGATGGCTTGCTTGCAACAGGATGGCTCCTACGCCGGTGCTGGAGGCATCAGTGTGGATGGTGAAGGGCTGGGTGAAGTTTGGTAGAGCTAGAACCGGTGTAGTGGTAAGGGCAGTCTTGAGAGTTTGGAAAGCCAACTCCGCTGTCGAATTCCAGACAAATGCAGACTTTCGTAACAATTGAGTGAGAGGAGAGGCAATTTGTGCATAACGGGCCACAAAGCGACGGTAATAACCAGCTAGCCCCAGGAATCCGCGAAGCTTCTTGACGGTCACTGGTGTTGGCCTTTTTGCACTGCTTCGATCTTAGTTGGGTCCACGGTCACTCCTTGGTCAGTAACCACATGGCCCAGGTACGCGATGGATGAACACCCAAACTCACATTTGGATGGTTTGGCATAAAAGGCGTTGTCCCGCAGGATTTGTAGGGCCACTTGAAGATGCTGAAGATGATGCTCCCAGGAAGAACTATATACTAGGATGTCATCGAAAAATACCAGGATGAATTTCCGGAGGATGGCCCTGAATATTGCATTCATTTCTGCCTGGAACGTCGAAGGTGCATTAGAAAGACCAAACGGCATGACTAGGAATTCGTAATGGCCTTCGTGAGTGCGGAACGCCGTTTTGTGTATATCCTCCGAATTGACCCTCATCTGGTGATAGCCCGCTCGCAAATCCAACTTGGAGAAAAATTTCGCGCCGTGGAGTTCGTTCAGCAGTTCATCGACCGTTGGGAGGGGGAAGCGATCCTTCACTGTGATCGCATTCAATGCTCGGTAGTCAACACAAAAGCGCCAGCTGCCGTCCTTCTTCTTGACCAGCAGAACAGGGGATGAGAAGGGGCTTGTGCTTGGCTGGATGATTCCTTCTAGCATATCATGGATCAGTTTTTCTATTTCGGTTTTCTGAAAGTGAGGATAGCGGTATGGCCTCACATTTACTGGGGATGAATTTGTTTGGAGGGGAATGCGGTGGTCTGTTGTGCGGTGAGTGGGTAAGCCATGCGGGATGGAGAACACATCAATAAAAGATAGGAGGGCAGATTGTAGAGAGTTGGCCTGTTCCGTAGTAAGTTGCGGAGGGAACTTAAATTTAGGAACGACATCTAGTGAGTCGTCGGGCAGCCCTTCTCCAGAAGTCATCTGCACTGTGAGTTGGAAGTATGTGGCCACTGACTTGGTAACTTCCCCTCTTCGCAATTGACCTAGTGTCATAGTGGCCATGGTGGCCTTCGGTAATCCATATAGTGTGATCGAGCGACCCTCATGTTCAAAGCGCATCCACAGCACCTTATAGTCGAAAAGCACCCATCCAATTGTTGCTAACCACTAAACTCCAAACATGATATCAGCACCATATATGGGAAGCAGATAGAGATCGACCCTGAACTTTGATTTGCCAAGGTTAGTCAAGACATTGGTGCACACTCCCTCACAGTGAAGGGAATCACCATTCCCAACAGTGACGTTGAGGTGTTGGGAGGGTTCAATTGGCAAGCCCAAATGTTTTTCCATGCGGGTTTGGAAGAAGTTGTGGGTGAAACCACTGTCCACCAAAATAACAACAGGATGACCCATGATAAATCCTTACAACCACAAAGTGGAGGGGACAAAGTGGCCCTCTATTGCTTGAAGAGAAATAGTAGGGGCTTGATCAAGGACTAGGCAGAGTGGTTCCACTTCCAGGCTTGGATCGGCTGACAATTCTCCTTTTGCTATGATAGGCTTTGTTGCGGCCGCTGTCGTCATACCCAAATTGTCTTCCTCCACCAACATACATAAAAATTGGGGAGGTTTACACCGGTGGCCTAGTGTGGATCGTTCGTCACAATTAAAGCACCACCCCTTTTCTCGTCTAGCGGCCATCTTTGCTGGCGTGAGTCGTTTGATGGGTAATCGGTTGGGTGGATTTGCTGGTGGTAATGTTTTGGGAGAAGGTTGAGAGAAATTGTTTGCAGATTTGGCAGTTGCTGAGCGATGGTGCAGGAAGCGGCTGTTATCCAGTTTCTCTTTTACCAGTTTGGCCATACCTATGGCCTCTGACAACGTCTGCGGCTTCAACAACAGCAACTCCCATCGAATGTCATCCCGTAACCCAGAGAGGAAGCAGTTCAGAAGATTAGTTGCTGAGAGCCCAGTGTGTGAGTGGAAGTGGCTTCAAATTCCGTCATATACGCCAAAACTGAAGTAGTTTGACGAAGTCTATAAAGAGTGGCTTCATGGTTTAAATAAGAAGGTCCAAACCGCAATTCGAGATCTTTGGAGAACACATCCCAGGTCAATAGTTGGCGAGTGGCGTGCATCCATTGATACCACTGAAGGGCAGGTCCAGCCATATAAAACGTAGCAATGGTCAGTTTTTGATCCGCTGGGGTATAATGATACAGGAAGAATCGCTCCATTTGAAACAACCATCCCACTACATTTTCGCTAACAAAAAAGGGAACTTCTAATTTAGGCAATCGAATCTGGGAGGAGGGGAAGGCGTCCAATTGTGGGTTTGAAAGGAGGGGTAGGGATATAGTTTGAGGGGCCGAGGGGGAAGAATTCATGGGAGTTAGGGGGATTATGGACGGGGTCGGCAACAAAGGGGGATTAGATGAGGAAAAAGAGTGTCGTTCCAGTCGAGTTAGTGTTTGACGAATATCACTGAAATATTGTTGAAACTCACTGAGGACTTGCTGAATCTGTTCAGTAGTCGCCGATTGGAGGGTGAATCGCTAGAAATGGCGTTGTACGGTTGCGACAACCTCTTTGACTTCTTGTGCAACACCGGTGATGGCATCTTCCAGAGCCTTGCACTGCGTGGTCATTCCCTCTGCCATTTCTCTCAATGAAAGCACCAATGATACTGGCTGAGGGTCGAGGTGTTGAATCATCTCGGTGTACTTC
>JAOVVI020000540.1:0-30828 GCA_028571085.2 Nepenthes alata | reverse complement strand
CTCATTGGCAATTGTTCAAAACCAACTCTTACTACCCCATGCACAACCCGACTTTCACATCGTTACGCCCGTTCAATGTCCCACGAATAGCATTGATAATTCTTGACGCTCAAATTTCTACTGCCTGCCGCTCCCCAAACAATTGTTACACATCATGGAGGCCCCACTACACTCTACTTTTTCCTCCCTTTTCCCTCCACGATGTCTTGTTAAAAAGGCCAACTGCTCTGAGCTCCTATTACGGACGCTTGTATCATTATCGACAACCTCCGGGGAGGAAAGGCTACTGGTCAGGCGAAAGACTGTGACAATAACTGAAGCCTTCAGTATGGCCAAATTGGTGGAGGAAAAAGTGGATACCAGCCAAGTAAGTTATCATCACTTTTTACCCACCACGGTCGGCAGAAAGTTTGTTTCAATCTGGTCTAAGTGCCCTTTGTCCGAGTTGCCAGAAAAGATATTCACAACCATTGAAATAGCCTCTATTCCCGAATGAGGCTAGTGCCTTTAGTGGAATGAACGGTTCCCACCGGGAAACCAAGATAAGGCTCCCCAATTTTTATCTATGATGTGTGGGAAGGACGACTCTATTCTGCTTGTCACTACAAATTCAGAAACCCAAATCCACAGAACAATTGGAATTTGTGTCACCACTGTCCAACTCGTAAAAGGGAAATCAATTCCCCCATTGCGACACAAATTTGGGTGGCGAAATGATTTCCAATGGCCGTACTCTTCTCCATGTGAGCAAACACTTCTTCCTTGCAGCAAATCCACCCACTTGTTTCTTATTCCCTCTCTGATTTCTGGGAGCATATTGCTTGTTCCTATATACCGAATTGAGTGCCGGGTAAGCTTGCTAGAGGAACAATTGGAAGGACCATGTGAAGAGGACCTTGAAAATAAGCAGTTGGGAGATGGTGCTCCTTGGAGTGGCTTTGTGCAAGACGAATTCTACTTCATGATAAGTCCTAACTTAATGGATAGCATGTTTTCTTTGCCAGCCCTATCAGCCACCATGGTAATCCATTCAACTCAGCTGCTATTTGGTGGGCTGTGCATTCTTAATCTGGCAATTATATTGTTCATCTATGTGAAGACTGACTTGCTTCCATGGTGGGATAGCAGCTTGCTGCGTTTGTCAAACAGAATACATTCCATCTTTGTGCTTCATTTCTTCAATGCCTATGTTGTACTGAATTTTTTTTATGCTGTTTTAGCTGGTTTTTCTTATCAAAGCTAGCATTGGGGGTTGATAATGTTTGGTTTGGCTGTGTCTGTGAAGATGAATGTGCTCCTCTATGCTCCACCTTTATTGCTCCTATTATTACGGGTTTTGAATATCAGAGGAATAACATCGACTCTATTTAGAGCTGTGACAACACAACACCTGTTGGAATTGCTTTTCTTCATATCCAATCTAGCTCTTGTTGAGAGAATGGTCTACGAATTGTTGGACGAGGGGCTCAACAGGCCTAGCACTAACTCTGAGGTGAGCAGTGTCGCTGATGGAAGTTGTTGGTCAAGTTCTGTTGAAGCCAGTGTTTCTGCAACTTCAATGGGAGCAGCTGAGAATGATGTACTAAAAGCCCAATCTCAAATTATAGATCCAGACTTCACAGACATTGTTCCTTGCGGTTTTGACAAGGACATGCCAATTGATGGAGCTCCAGGAGAGGTGATATTTCATTGGGAGCTCACCACTCCAGCTTGTCCAATAAAGGATATGTTTGAGCAGAGAACAAAGGAGGTAGTATCAATGCTTACTTGGATTAACAGTGTCAAAGTCACTATGTCAGCGCAACCAGTTAGACTAGCCTTTTCTGGTGCACTTCCCAGGTGTTTGCAGACAATTTCAAATATTGTAGCAGTTTTTAGTCAAAAAGGGGGTGTTGAAAAATCAACAACTGCTGTAAATCTTGCATATCTTTTGGCTGGCATGGGTATTGGAGTGGGTATCTATGATGCTGATGCCTATAGTCCCAGCTTACCACCCATAGTCTCACCTGAGCACCGGTTGTTAGAAATGAATCCAGAGAACATGACTATACTTCCAACTGAATACTTTGGTATCAAATTGGTGACTTTGGGATTGTCGGGGCAAGGCCGTGCAGTTCTGCGAGGGCCAATGGTCTCCGGGGTGATCAACCAACTTCTTTCTACCACTGAATGGAGGGAACTCGACTACCTTGTTATCGACATGCTACCTAGAACTGGTAATATTCAGCTAACCTTCTGCCAAATTATTCCGTTGACAGTGGCTGTAATTGTTACCACTTCTCAAAAGTTGGCATTTATTAATGTTACAAAAGGAGTTCACATGTTTTCAAAGCTAAAGGTGCCCTGTGTTGCTGTTGTTCAAAATATGTGTCACTTGGTGGCTGTTGGGAAGCCATTGCTGATTTTCGCTAGAGTTTTTCCTTTCTTCTACCTTGAGGATAAGGTTCTCGCGATGGAGAGGGTAATGTTACATGTCCGATGGATCCAATTTATTAAACATCCACAAGGCAACCGACGTTGAACAGTGGGCAGTTTGTAACTGATACTATTGTTCGGAATATGTACTCACGTTCTATTTGTTTTCCGTTTTTCCATCATATTTCCCGGTTCCCCTTTTCCCGTTTTACCCATTCCCGTTTCCCGTTTATATGGCCTGCCAATGGTTAATGGAAAGCAACAAATAGTTTTTCCCTTTTCTTCTCGTCTCTCTTCTCTCCCTGTGTTCTCTGTCTCTCATTTGTTCCCCTCTGTTTCCCTAATCTTTTCTTCTCTTTTGCCTGAACTCCCCTCTCCATTCACTTCCCTTGCCCTCGATGATGATTAAGCCAGCCATTGTCGTGAAGCACGCAACACAGTCTGCTCCTAGGGCTTGCGGTTCTCATGCCTTCTACCTGCGGGCCACCTCTGGAGCTCGTGGTCATCATGTAGCCCTCTCGTCGTTAATAGCAGCAAATTTATTCCCGTATCCTAATAGTGTCAATGCGTATTAATAAATAATCTATGCATATGTGATGATAGTTAGGATTCTAAGTCAACATGATTTTATAATATGAAGGCAATAAACATATAATAATATGTTTAGTTATAAATTAAACCGCCCGATTGAGATCTCCATATTGAGATGAGATTGAGGATATTTTATTTTTTATTATGATGGTATTTTTTTTCATTATTGTGTATTTTTTATTACTTGAATGTCTTTAGTTTTTCAATTACCATTTTTTCTTAGTAATAAATTGCACGTAATTCAATTTATTTATTTATTTTTAAAATACGAGTTATTTTTTAAATAATATAAAGATATTAAAATATAAATAATACTTATAAATATTAAAAAATCTCTATATTAATTCAAAAGTTCGGTAACTTATGTATGATACTTTCGTATATATGCATCTTGTTGCACTATTATATCATATTATCGAACTCTCTACCCACTCTGCTGTAAACAAAGTCTTTATTTTATTGAGTCTATTACAAATTTATAATATTTTTTTTAAAAAATAAATTTTAAATTATAATAATATAATACATAAATATAAACCTTCCGGTTATTACGGTAATTTATTTTTTATGTTTCACTTTTTTAAATCCACATCATTATTTTCGAAATCTATTTCTACAATTATTGTTTGATATTGGGCGACGACCAAGCGGCAAATCCTCTACTTTATATGGGTGTGAAATAATGCCTGCTTCTCATGTCTTGATGCTTGCTTTGCATGTTTAGATGCTTGTAACAATAAAATAAAACAAAATAAAATAACACTTTCTTTGTATGTCTAGATTATTGAATTTAAATTCAAATTTTTTTGTAACAGGTAAAATATGATAATAACTTTTTAAATTTATTTTTTCATAATATAAATATTTTGATATTAAAAAAAAAGTTATAAAAAAAACTAACTATATATAAATATATATATTATAAATAAAATTAAATATTAGCCATTCAATCAGCGACCTAACTGTCTGCGAAGCAGTAGCTCCTTTGCTCCCGGCGAACACAGTCAATGGTTGTGGGAGAAGGGTAAATCCTCCAAGCAAATGGAAGTCTCGGGAGTTTTTCCTCTCTCAGTCGCCAGGATACAGCTGCTCTTCGGTTATCTGTAAAGCTTGTTGGTGCTCATAACACTTAAACAGTGTAATTTCGACGGAAGTTCTGCAGCAAGAACGGCACAAACTTAAATTCTGACAGAAGTTATGCAGCAAGATCGGAACAACTTGTCGTCATTTTAGGATGAAGAAAATGATAAAAGAGAAATAATTCAGGGCGGGAAATATCAAAGATACTGCAAAGTACAGTTATTATCCACATGAAAATTGTATCATCAGTAATTCCAACTCCTTACGGCACCATTACTATGGCAAGGAAGCCTAATAAATCTCAATCCCAACGTCCTAAGGTTTTTACTTTCTCACTCCTCATTAGAATCTCAATTTGTTTTCTTTAATTAATTTCATTCTTCTTTTTGTGCATGAAACGTTCAAAGTCAAGAATTATGCTGTTTTCCCATTCATTCGTGTTTATGAAAATTAGTATGTTGATTAAGTAATCGAAAGGCAATCGTTGTTGACTTATAGGTTGCGGAATTTGTATGAGAATAGTTAATAAAGAAAAGAAATAATCCGTGCGTTGCTTGTGCTCATTTAATTATAGTAGTTGACATATAATATATGGGAAAATTGACTTCATATTATCTGAATCATTTTTTTTGTTGTTGATATACTTATAACCAAGTATGCAAATACAATTTTTGTATTTCCTTTGAACAAACTCAATTTGTTTTGAGTTTTTGGCGAGCAATACCAAAAAAATAAAATAAAATTATTGCGAACAAATAGAGGAGTGTATCCATAAGAACGATGAATGATTTAACTCTCAAGTGCTTCTCGCAAATTGTCCTACTCCAAATTTCAAACAAATTGCTTCAATCACATTGTTTAGGTTAACAAACCTTTTGCTACTTTCCCAACGATGGAAAATTCACCAACTAACGAAATGGTCTTGGGGATTCCCAGGAGTCACCTCCGAACATCAAATGTCAATACAAGGCTAACGGCCTATCTACAACATCAAAAAAACCTACCTACCATTATCCAAGTTGTAGATTATTGCATAATCACCTGGTTTGGAGTGTTGTCAACCATTTGGCATGCTAACTATTAATCAACTTATTTAAGGTAGCCATTTAGAAATGTCACGAAGTCTCCCGCTCTTTGAGGATGTCCTAAATGCCTAGGAACATGTACTAATATGTATGTATATGACCCCTTTAGATTAAAAGATGGGACAACAAAATAAAGAATTTTTTCCTTATCCATCATAAGTACCGGTGAATAGGGTACAATGAAAGAACATAAATATACCTAAGTGCATTCAAACATCAAACTGCATACTTTTATTCAATGAAAATGATAAGGTAAGTTATGAAATGGAATTTTGTAGTTATTAAATATGTAAAATTAATTATTTGCATTCCTTCTAATCAGCATGTACACAAACACCTTACATGCAGTTATTAAAAGAAAAAGAACTGAAAATATCCTATAGTTTTAGACTTTTTCCTATTCTGTTCATAACTTTTAGCTTCTTAACTTGTATCAATTAATGTTTTTGTGCCACTTTTTTCTCAGCTTTTTGCCTAGTATAAATGGGGATGAATCAGCTTAGAGTAAATTTCGGAAATCAAGAGTTGTGAATAAAGCTTTGGATAATCAAAAAGTTCAGAGTACTTTTGCCGTTATACTTTTAACACCAGAAAGAGCTCGAAATAGTAACAGTCTGACTATATGGATATTTTTTAGCTTCAATTGAAATGAGAGTTCCGGGTGAAATGAGGGTTTTTTTTCCCCCTGCTAAGCCTTTCTGCATAACCTCATAATTATGTGAAATTACCAAGAGCTATTCTCCTTATTGGAGAGAAAATTATTGAATAGAAATATTTATTGTAGAAGAAGGGTGAGTGACCTTTTTTTTTATATCCCTTCTTTCTCTGAGAAGGAAAAGGATAGATATGTAAAAATAGAAAACTCAACTCTCTCTCTCTCTTTCCCTTTTTTTTGGTTGAATGATCCACGTTTAGTAAAGTTATAGATAACTGCCTGAATATTTTGGTTTGGTTAGTGGAAAATTTGGCGACCCCACTTTGTTGGGAATATGCTTAGTTTTGTTTGGTTTTGCTAAATGGGTTACTTAAGGAATTGTTGTTTTGGAGCTTTCCACTGGAGAGCCACTTGAAAATTGATATAAGACGCAATGGGCATTTTTAAGAAAAAGGAAAATTGGTCTTGTGTATTATATGAGAACTTTCAGGATGCTTCGCGGTATTGATCACTAATGCTTGTGTTCTTGTACTATTTTGTAAGCTGAAGTTCTGAAGAGCCCACAGTTCTTGCAGATTAAATCTATGAACTGACTTTCTCTTCATGCAATTTGTATTGTTATTTGGCATTTTGTTAGCTTGGGGGACAGGGAAAAGAGTCCTATTTTTATATGTTTTTGTTTGCTCATATATAAATCAGCTCTTTTAACGAGGTCATTTCTTCTTGGAATTTGCAAATGTCTTTCTCACATGCCATGAAGGATGGATTGACTGTTCCTAGATGCTCGAGGGTCTAGTAGGAAACATTGTGATTATGTTGAGAACACAGAGCATTGAACAAGCTTAATGAGATGAAAGGGGAAATGTCATTGTGCTATCTTTTTGAGATGGTGAGTTCAGGGACCAGATCTTTCCAAGAGGTTAAGGTCTGGTTGATGACGTCCTATTAGGAGGATACCTAGATGGTAATAGTGCCTATACAAACTGAACATGACGTCAAAGGGGATTGGTGATTACAATGGAATTTCTTTTGGTGCAAGAGAAGAAGTGGGATTACTACCAAGTTTTCTATGGAAGAATCTTAATGCTTTATTATTGTTCACAAAATGGCTCTTTGCATTGCGGATAAGGGTAAATATATGTGACTATCCCCAATTGCAGCAATGTAGGAGCCATTTGCACTAGGGCACATTTGATACTCTAATGGACCTCTACGTCCACATTTGGGATTTTTCGGAGGGCTTTTATTTAAGTCTTGATTCTTTGCCTAGGTGATTTTAGTTAATTGGATGGTATTTTGGTCCCTGATTCTTTGCTTTGTTTTTTTTTTTTTTTTGTGGAGCTGTTGGAGGTTGGACTATAATAGGAATCTAGATTGGCTATTTGATTTCTTTTTGACATTTTTCAGGAAGTAATGTAGTGAACTTTCAAAGAACAGGTCTGAATTGGTACTTCATGAGATGAAGAATTTCATTTCATCAAATTTTGGGTTGCTTTTTCCTGAACAGGACGGCATGGTTATTGATTTGTTTCTAGAAATTGATTCTCAAAAATTGGTGTTTGTAAGAGTTCAAGGCATAAGACTTGAGGGCAAGGATGTCGAAAGTGGAATGAGGAATTGAGTAATGAAAAGGCTTCAATGAAATGATATTTGCAAAAAAAGATTAAGGGTTAGTACCTTTTTTAGCTCTTAGATTATCTATTTCCTGCGTCAATTATGGATTCTTGTTATAGACTTTCTCTCTCATTCCGCTTTTATTTAAATTTATAGATCTTCCATTTTTCTGTTTCTTTCTGGTCTCTTATTAGGGATTATTGGTCTTCCTTTTGTGATAGATTTGTTTTTCTGATTGATGCTTGAGATTGGCATTTGTTCTTGAGTGACATCCCTACTGTGTCTGTTGGAAAACAATTCTTTCTTACTGATCCAAGAAATAAAAATAGAGTAATTGTTGTTGCTGTAAGGAACAACTTATGTATGTGTTTACAATCACGAGAACAACTTTTGAGAGAACTAGAAGAATTGAAGACCCCAATATGCTTGAAATGCAGGCATAAAAATGTGGAATGGGTAACAAAATATTAGTCTTCCTTTTAAGTTCCACATCCGTTTTTTTTTTTCATCTCCTTTTGGTTTGTTTTGAGTCCGTGCAACTCTATTACTCTTTGCCACTTCGAAGGGTCCAAAAGCCTTTTTCTAAGTTTCTCCTTGTCTACTTCTTAGGCTTGATTTTATACTTTGTACAAATAATATTATGTAGTTGAGTGGTATGATTAAAGTTATTTTGGAACACCTCAGAGTGCTTGGCCTTTTCACAGAGTTTTTACTGCTAGGATTCCGAGCCATGTCCTCCAAGGATTACATCAAATGTTAAGCAGAATTTGGAGTTCTTGAAGTTATGGAAGGTATTGATCTCCTCCTCCTCCAAACTGGGAGGAAGAAAAAGACTTCATGGTAGATTGTTTGATATCGATACTTTGAAGCCAGTTAGCAACATTGATTTCTAATTTCTCTTAAAAATATCGTTTAGGAGCTCCAAAAAAGAAAATCAAGTCTACCTAAGCCCGCTACCAGCTATCGCAGAAAGAAGGTGGAGAAAGAGTGTCTTCCACAAGATACAGAAGTCTATCAGGATCCTACCTTGACCCTTTACTAGTTATATTCTTTCCAGACCCTATCCGTTCTCTTTAAGATTAATTTCCCATTTCCTCTCAGATGTTAAATGAAGCTTTACACTGTCACTGATTGTGATGCAGCACAAACCAAGAATTGGACACTGCTGTCTCTGTCTTGCTTGTTGATGGGTACAATATGTGCGGCTACTGGACGAAGCTGAAGAAGCATTTTGCTGCTGGACGACTTGATGCTGCTCGTCAAAAGCTAGTCGACGAACTTGTTCAGTTCAGTTTGGCGAGAGGTTCGTGCTTTTGTTCTTAGGTTCTCATTGAGATGGGCCAATTATCGGATTTTTATTAATAGACAATATTTGAGTAACATATCAATGTGGAAACTTTAATTAGGTTATGTACAGGAAAATTTTGGGGGAAACTACTGGCTTTTGCTGTCTTTAGCGTGTAAAAGTCCCTCTTCAGAAGATTGCCTAAGATTACATTCTTCTCTGCAAAGCTTCCTGAACGAAGAATGCAACTCTAGGAGCTTTAGAGTACCAGATAGTCTTCCATGCATATCAGGCTGGCTGTTACTTCACAGATTATATTATATGGAAGTAACTAAAAATTATGGGAGGATTTATGTGACGACAGGCCTGGAAAAAATAAATTTATGTGTTTAAGTCCTAGAACATGATTGAATAGTTAAAGAGGGTTTAGACCACCAACCTATAAGGCATGCAAAATTCTGTTTCCAGTCATGTTGAGTTTGTGCAAAAATGCTGACTCGATTTGGGATGTTGGGTTGGAGTATTGGACACAACGTTCTCTGGCATATTCTGATTATTGGACAGATTTTTTCAAAGACCGTACTTTTTTCAGTGTGATTTTTAATCTGGTTGGTGTTTTGTTTTGTAAAGAGTTGGGATGTGCAAATAGAATGACTCCTAAGGAACCCCAAATGAAAACATCCCAATATCATTTTCCCTATTATGAGGCTTAACCTTAAAGGTCCCCACCACGAATTTCTTCTTTTCTAATGATGCAAGCAGTTTTATGGGGTCTCACTCTTGAATTTGGCACTGCAGAAAAGCTTCCATGCTTAATTTCCTAGCTCTCATACCACATTAGATTCTCTATTCAAAATTTGTTTTCTACTGTAATAGTTGAAAAAGGCTCAGAAAGTGCAAATAAATGCTGACATGACCTACTCTAACCAGATAATGTTGCCACAGAATGATTTGACTTAATATCAGCTTAGTGAGCAAACAAGTTATTTATTATTCACTGCTAGTATTAATAATGCAGGGAACTGGATACTCAAAGCAAAATTCTCCACCCATTTATTGAGCCAAAATCTTGGAAAGTTACTCAAAGATGAGTGGAAGGCACCTTCAATACTGTGCCAGCCCCGACGATTGTTCTTCCATGAGCCACAAGCAAAACTTGCTCTATGTCTTTAGTCTTCCTTCCTCGGTATTAATCTATCAATGACCCCAATCACATTTCTCTAGAATGTACTATTCTTATAAGAAAACCTACATACCCAAAGCGTGTTATTGAACAAAACAAGGTCTCTAACTGCATGATCTCAACACGGGACTGGAAGTTTGCAAATGTCCCACTTTAGGAAACAACATTTGAACACTTCCCATGAACATCCATGTAGAATGTGCTTAAATCAATTCAAAGCGAGGTAATGGAATGACGGTCAAATGTAGGTTGCAATATTGGCAAGAATGCTCAATTAAAATCAACCATCTTTTGAAGGGAAATTGTTTCTTCAGAAGTGCCATCCTTATCTAAGACATTTGGTACTCAAGCTGCAGAACACTTGTATCCTTATCAGCTAGCAGCAGCCGTAATAATAGTCCTAGAAATGAAGGCAAAGAGCATCATCTCAGATAAAGAAAATTTCTAGCCATTGCATTGCACATTATTCACTTACCATCCATAAGTAAAGATGTGAAATGGTTATTTGTAATTCACTCATTTAATGGGTGTAGGACCATTCAATCACTAATATTCCGTTGTTTTAGAGATAATCTGCAAATAATAAGTTGCACAAGTAATAAAAGGGAGGAGGGGGTTACCTTAAGAAAGTTACATTTGAGATAGAAATAACCTTTTGGTTGACTAGTAATGATTATCCCAACCTTTAATGTAGATATATTGACCTTATTTTCCTTGATATTTTTTGTCAGATCCTATAGTTTAAGTATGGTGATGCTATTATATTTCTTGTGAACATATGCCATTTCATAGAAAATTTTGTATGTTGATCTCATGTATGAAAACATCGGTATCAATTTTGGTATCGGTCGTGACCATATCAATATTGAATATATTGAATAATATGTATTAATATTAGATATATCAAAAGGAAAAAATTTCTAAGAATTCCAGGCAAATAGGGCTGTATTATTTGATATATTGCGATATATTGCTATGTGGCAGCGTATCACGATATTAGTATCAGGAAGCTTCAATATTGTCTTGGTATTAGGAAATATTGGTATCGGAAGGCTTTATTAACGACACATATTGGCCGATATTCACAATATTTATTGATATTTGCATCTTTGATTGATCCCTTTCTTTTTATCCATAAGGCACTAGATTTATATTCCACCACGGTGTATCTCCAAAATATAGGACTTCTTCAATCACCTTCACAATAGCAGATTTCCTTGACCAATCACTAATTCTGTCGAGGGTATTCAGTCTTTGAAACACTAAAATTTTAGTATTGTGTACTTCTTAAAATTTCAGTACCTCTTAAAAATTAAGCACTGAAAATTTCAGCATCGTCCTCTCAAAATATCATTAATGTTTTGTAGTAGAGTTTTAGAACAAGTTTTCTATCCATTTCTCAAAATCTCAGCACTTTAAGTTTTTATTGTACTTAAGAAATGTGAATTTTAATCAATTGTGTTAGAGTTTTCAATCGAGTAAATTTAGTTATGAGTTTGGATTAATTTTAGATGTGGAAGTCATGCGTCTTGGGGTGAAGTCTGTTTATTTTGAGATCTGGCCATTTTGGGTTTCGGTTTACTTGATCTTGGTCATTTAGTGTTTGTGTTTGGGTCATCTTGGGACAACATTATCATTCTTTTTTGTTTTTCTTTTTAAGTTTTTGTTTGTTTTATCCAATCATTTTGCGTTCTGGCATTTTTGTTCAAGGTTGTTTGGGGTTTGAGTTGTTCGGATTCGTTACATTTTGTGTTTGGATAGTTTTGGGTTTGGGCCTCTTTGGTTGGGCCAATTCGGTTATCGTCCTTTCGGGTCACTTTGGAATAAGCCATTTTTTATTCTTGATGATTTGGGTTCAGGTTGGTTAGTGTGGGTGATGTTTTTGTTTATACACTTGCAACTATTTATTTAAATATCAATGAAAAGGGTGGATCACGCTTGAAAATTCCTAAATGTATCATTCAACGTAAACAATACGTGGAAATATCTTAATTGGCATCAAGAGTTAAGACACATAATAACAGTAAATAAATTATAAATAATGATAGTGATAATAATAATAGTAACAATAATCATATAACTAGTGTTAGAATTTGCCTTGTTGGAATATGCCTTGTTAAAATATGATTTTTGTCAAATAGGTTATGCTTAGGGTATGTAATGGAATAGGGTTCTATATGGTTCTCCTAAATAGGAAGTGCCCTCGTCCTCCCAATGGCTATAATCATTTTTAAAGTGATGGTGGTTAGAGATTAAGAGAATATTTTAATATGTTGTTTTAATATTAACCTTCAACATTGTAAGGATAGAACTCTAACGTTAGGAGGATGAAGGAGCCTCATACTAGGGAGGATCATAACTAAACCCAATGTAATATGCTTTTGGAAGGATATTATTGTACTATATTGTAAATAAGTCTATATATATGTGAATAGATTTGATCTTTGTAAGGGGTTTTCCACAGAGCTTCATCTTAATCTCTTTTATTATTCTACATGGTATAAGAGAATTAATTGTTGTCGCCACAGATGCTACCGCGACTAGCGACCCCTCTTTGGAAATTGGCTTGCCTAACCTTGCGGATGCAAATCCCCATATCAATTTTATTGAATAAATCTGTATAAGTCTTGATTTTGTCGATATTTGGTTCTTTCTGCTTGATTCGACAAATTTGGGGGTTTTCAGTCTAATTTCTTTTGTGTTTTGGGGTCTCCATCACTAGAGAGTGCTTTGCGTGAGTTGAAGCAAATTTGTTGTATTTATCGTGTTGTTGGCCTTGTTTCCCTAAGCATAATTTTGTGCTACAGTTCTTTGCTAATTTCGGTATTTTTGTTTAATTTCTGGTGGATAATTGTGTTGATTCTTTCTTGTGGAAGCCATCTTTCATGTTGATTTATCGTGTTCCGGAAGGAAATGCTATAGTAATGAAATGTTATAGCTAAGAGGGTCATTTCGATTTCGTGCTATAGTAAGGCTTGTTCTCTCCTTTTATTATTATGGTCTGTTGGATTTGTCAAGCACAACAAGTGCTTAGAAGGTGCTGTAAGGCCACATTTTGTTACATTCATTTTAGGGCAATAGTGCCTTGTTTAGTTAGTTTGTTGAATATTTTTTGTGATTATTATGGTAGTTGATTCTTTTTGCTACTTCTTCTTGTGATGTTAAAGACAACTCAAAAAAAAAAAAAACTCGTTTTCATTATGATGAAATCGGGTTACTCGAAATAAGTGTTTGAAGCAATATGGAAAACCTCTACAATCCCTAAGTAGTCTATTACCTTATATAAGGAGGAATATTCATGTTTACCTGTTTGTTAGGTTTTCTTGTCTATAACTATTCTAGTAGTAAATTCCATTGCCCGCCCTTTGTTGTGCTCTAGAGATTGGGCGATTGATTTCAGTGCTTTGGGTCATATGATTGGAGTTAAAGATGCCTAATTTGATTTTAAGTTATGCTTTCGTGCACTTGATATAACTATAGCTGATGGCTCTTCTGTGAAAATCAAAGATATTAGTTCTATTCATTTTAGTTCGACATTATATCTTAATGCGGACACTAGCATGATTGATAAATTGAAACTTGAATTATTAAAGGATAATTAAAACAAAAGTTGAGAAATTACTTTCCTGTAAAGGGAATCATTCACTTTTGGTAATTTACTTAGGGAATCTCTTAACCCGAGTGTTAGGAATCACTTATCAATAAAGGGACTTACTACTTTTTAAGGAGATGAACTTGCTTAAACATTGATTGAAATTTAATTTATTGACTGGATTGATTTAAATAAAGAACACATAATAATGTGTAAACAACCATAGACATTTAATGATGCTCCTATGAACTCTTGGATGTTGGCTTGGTGTGCTCTTGGGACTAACCTGCTGTGTTTGGAACTCTTACTATTTTGGAAATGGAAAGATAGTCACTCTTTGAGACTTGCTCACAATTATTGTGAGCATTGATGTGTTCTTTGAGAATTTGGGTCAGGTTGTTCGGATTGCTTTGTGTATGGTTTGGTTTTGCATCCCATATTTCTTCTACTTGTTGAATTTTCTATTCAATTTGCTATTTCTCAGGAAGTTCACTCAAGAGGATCATTACTGTTCAGTGTGCTTCCCTATACAATGTAAATTTTAGGATCTTGTGACAAAATATTGTTGCTAAACTCGTCGTATGTCACCAGGTTTTTACTTGTGTAAGAGGAACTAACTGTATGTTCGAGCATTACTTCTGCACTTTTTAAATTTCATTGTCACCAGGGCCATCTTTCTCTATGGTCTGACAAGGCTAAGTCCAAATTTCAATTCTGCTATTAGCCTGCTTTGTAAATTATATTAGTTTGCTAAGCATCATTGTAGGTTATATTACCCTCAAGTTAATACATGCACATCTACTCTTTTAAAGTTAGTTCATTGGATTGTATGGGGACCATGTCTTGTTTTGTCTACGTTGGGACTTGTTTGGTTATTTTTGTCAATGATTATTCATCTGTCACTTAGCTATACATGATAAAAATCATTCTGAATTATATTCTTTGTTGAAATTAGGACTCCATTTCTTGCCTCTGTTCTTATCTTAGGGAGTGATAATCCCCGTGAATGTTTTTTCTTCTTTTTCATTATTTATAACCACCATGGGATTCTTTATACCCCTCAACAGATTAGAGTGGCCAAAAGGAAGAATAAATATTAGATGAAAGTTGTTAGAGCTCTTTTATTCTAAATAGGAGTTCTAAAAATATTTTGGAGTGAGACAATCATTTTCCATTCCACATTCTATTTCTATTAGTTGTTTTGCCGTTACTCATGATAGTCATTTGGACACCCCAATTCTGTTATTCTATTCCACCTTATGGAAAAATAGTTATTTGAGTAATTCAAAAAATTTTGGCAACTAATCCTTCTTTCGGTTATACCTCTTGCAAACCATGTAGAAGCAAAACATTTTCATTTCCTTTACATGATAGTAGGGCCTCTGCATGTTTTAAGATCATTTATAGTAAAGGTTTGGGAATGACCCCAATCCTTTCTCATGCTCAGGAGAGATTTTTTCACATTCATTAATAGCTATTGTTGATTTATTTGGATCTATTTTCTTATATCTGTAGTTGAGGTATTCTCTATCTTCCAATTTTTTTGTCTATGTGGAATAATTTTTTATATGCATTGTAATCTTGTGTTTTAATTCTGGTGGTGAATATTTTTGTCAAGAATTTTACTCATTTCTACAATTGAAGGGTGTTCTCTCTTAGTGTTCATATCCTTACACACAAATAGAATGGTGTCATTGAGTATAAGAATTGACATCTTATATGTGTCATTCATACATTGTCGCTTGAATTGTCTCTCCCACCCCGACTTTGGGTGGAAACCTTGTCTGCCGATGTATACTTGATTAATCTTCTACCATCACCAAACTTGCATGTTGATTCTTCTTACTCTCACTTGTATGGCGTTCCTTCTAAGTATGATTTTTTTGTATAATTTTGATTGTGTTTGCTTTATTTACTTTTCACACATTGAACTCACAAACATGGCACTTAAGTTGTTTAGTGTGATTCTTTTGGCTATAGTAATCTCATGTAGGGTTTATTTGCTATGATGTAGGGTTTGTTTGCTATGATGTGGAGACTATAGTAATCTCTTGTAGTTTTCTTTGAAAACTAATGCTTCTTTTCATCTCGGGGGATTTTATGTTAGCATCTACATTGCTTCCTTTGATGATACAAATGGTACTATTCACCATTTTCAAATAGGTCTTGTATATCAGCGACATCGCCCACTACCACGTCCCACTCATGCACCAACACTTAGTCCTATCTTACATGTCCCTCATTGGTCTACTCGGATTTCACGGCCTCCTAATAGGTATAGATTTTCTCATTTTGCTCTTCAAGCCACACTTGATACTTTTTTGTCTGTGTCTTATTCCCAGACTTCTACTCATGTGTGTTAGCTATTGGCTAAGCTTAAGTTCAATATGAAAACCACACTTGAGATTTTATTTCTTGCCCTCTCGAGTTTAAGCTAATTGGGTGCAAAATTGTAAATTTGTGGTGACTTTGACCCAAAATGCTCCAATCCGGCTTGGACTAGTCATGTGGAGCTTCAAATCACAACCCATCCTTATAAAGATACTTCATAAATAAAACATTCATAATAAATGTCCATATCCTCATCATAACCAAGGTAAAAGTCTAAGTAATCCAAAACTTTAAGGGACATTGCCCAGAAATCAATATCCAAAACTAACTAGAAGTAAAGCCACTCTCTCTAACACTAAAATTAGGAACTCCTAAATGCCAGGATATTTGTACTTGAAATCCTGCAACAAATGTAAGATCCTTAGCTAGCACTATGAGCTCTGCTCTAATCTGGAACTGATAAAATGTAAGGATAAGCCAATCATTCAGTAAGTGATAAATAATCAACAATGTATAATCTATTCAATAAACATCTTGGATAAATAGCATCAACATGCATGAAAACAGTAATAACAACATAAGCTAAACAATAACTTTATCCGAGACTATATAACTCGTCATAACCACGACTCAAGAGTAATTGCAAGTTCTATCAATCGATGGGTTCCATCAAACTTGGTTATTTCGCATACAATAAGGATTCCATAGAATTCCAATCTCAATAGTAACATATGTTCTATCGAATTTATCTCAATAGAGGTCCCCATTAGACGAAATATTTTAATAATATTCTAGGATCTTATTCTGTAATTATAAAACAAAGGCCAGATACTTCCGCCCCCATAGGCTAAGTATACACCATGAGGTAACCGATGCTTGCAAATTTGATGTACGACTAAATCCATGGTCCCCGAGACTTTGTTACTGTGGTTGTGCTAACGTCTTAATTATATACTCATTTGCAGATTTCTTTCACCTCATCTAGGCATAAGAACCACCACTCTTGAATTCCCTCTGCACCTCTAGGCATATAAATTCTCTCCGTGGAATTCCTCCCGTCCCTTTGAGCATATGAATTATCTGTCTTGAATTCCCTCCATCCTATATGGGCTTCAGAATTCCAATTGTTAAATTCCCTCCACCTCTCTGAGTATATGAATTATCTCTCTTGAATTCTTTCTACCCATATGGCCATAAGAATTCTATTTGTAGAATTCTCTCCACCCCTCTAGGCATAGGAATTCTAATCACTACATGTCAAATCCAGCGCCTGTCTTCGAGATATCCCTCGATAGCACGCCATATAATGTTCATACGACTATAAGCTTTCTTTTATAAAATAATAGACCTCAATCCACCGGTACATTGATTAGATATTGGATGGCTATAGACTGTACTAATATTTCTTAGATTCTATATTTCTTGAAAGCGTAGTACTTTATTACATTCTCCTTTATCAATCATGGACACCGAGATTATGCTTACGTGTTTAAGGATAACACAAAGAAGATTGTCATCGAGAAAGGATAAGAGAAGATTCCCTGAATACACTAAATATTCAACACATGGCACTCCACTAGGCTCATTTCTGCCCTATATTCTTTACACTAAACTAAACATCCTAGGTCTCGCACCTGATATTTGGATTGAACTCTCAATTTAGCCCTCTAACATTCAAATGTGATCTTGCATGTCGTTCTCATGCTAGAAACTGCACTCTATCGAAATGTCACTGAGATACTCTAGACCAGGTTATAGACTATTAAGGCCAAAAGCAGATAAAATACTCCTAAATTTATCATTAACATTAAGAATTCACATGATTCTCAAATCCGTCTCGAAATGGACTTGGTGTTCACGTGCGACCTCACATGGCACTCAAATGTCAGCTTCCATTGTAGACTGAAAGGAACAATTATCCAATTTTTCAAAAAAATTGATAAGAAGGGTATTTTATATCTCTCAATTCATCAAGAAATCAACCCATCCAATCAAAAAAAATATATTTTTGATTAGACTGGAATGAATGAAGAAATACTAAATCTCGCTATGAGTATCTAGACGTCTTGAAGTTGAATGCCTAATTGATTGACAATGGTATATAAACACAAAAATTACAGCTTCTATAAGATTTAATATATAAGGCACTCAGCATATCAAGAATACATCTGTCGAGATATATTTCTAAAAACACTTAGCCAGGGCCATAGATGTACAAATCTACCTCGAGCTAGGCCCTGACGTTCAAACGAGACCTTGAATGCTAGTCAAACGCTGAGTCATTCGATACTTGAATTTGTAGATCTATCAAATACAAGTAATAGTAAAGCATTTAAAAGGTCTCTACCATATAGTTCTCTATAAACATATCTACAACATGTGTTAACGATGTTAAAATAGTAGATCTATGTTAATAATTGCATGAAATATGCAGATCTGGCCATTCCAATAATAATGTTTAAATGTCATTAAAATACTGGCCAAATTAAAGTGTAGCGTTTGAAAGTTGGCTTGAACATTAGTCAAATGTCGCACAAGATCGGCACCAAAGGAATGAGGGGTGAGATAATGGCACCCTCGGTTTCAAGAATTTAAGATGGCTCTCTTATCTTCTCTTTCTCAAAACCGAATGTTTCCTCTCACTCCAAGCTGCTGTTTCTCAAGAGGCTGATTGGGTTTAGCAAGGTGCAAGGGGGATGGCATAGGGGTGAATATAAAGAAAGGAGGGAATTATGGTTTGAAAATAAATGTGGGGAGGCCTGACTTTGAGGTTTCATTTAGCTTGAAATTCTGTTTGTTTTCTTTTTATTTTAATTATTAAGTTGATGAAAATAATGAGGGCGGCTGAGTGCAACAAAAAAGGGGGCGCGTGTGAATTTGATCGCGGTTTATCGTATTTCCAATAAATAATAATCTATTGAGATTAGTTCATGAGAATGAGGGTGGCTGAGTACACCAAGGATTTGTCTCGTCATTGAGATTAGTTCATGATTGATAAATTGATACTTCAGATTCGTCCAACATTAATTTGAGGGGAATGACAGTGAAAAATTATCGTCATCTTGTTGAAAATTATTGCCGTGTTAGTAAAGATTGTTGTCGATATTCCTTGCTGAAATCCAGCACAAATCTAGCTTATATCTTATCATTGATTTTGGTAATTAGTGGCAAGAATATGCAAGTAATTGTATGTTGATAATTATGTGTATCTGTGTGTTTGTGTACATATATACATATATATACATACATATATACATATAGACACATAAATATGTAACTAAGTTCTATTCGCTGAATAAAAATAACAGAAATAAAAAAAATAGATCCGTGTCTAGGATGACCAAAATTTGATGGTGAACAGAATTATGAAATCAGAACAGAGCTGCAAAATAGAGAACGAAAAACAAAGATTATGCAGTAGCAATAGGGATCATCAACTGAAGTTTCTGAAACCAAAGAACAAAGAACACACAATAAAAAATAGCTGTGTAGAAAATCAAGAGAACATAGCCACTTAGAGAGAAAACAGAGTCGCAGCAACCAGAACAAACACGGCAGAATGAGAGGAAACACATATATAGACAGAGAACACAGCAGAATACCAAACAGGCAGACAGAGCTACTGCAGAATACCAAGCAAACTGGGATAGACTGCAGCAGAATACCAGAATACCAAACAGGCAGAGGGAACACAGCAGCCAAACCAGCTGGGAAATCCGAAGAAAGCAGCACAAACCACCAATCTTTGGAATACCTGATTCAAAAAAGTAGCAACACAGCAGAAAGCACAAAAGGAACTCTATCATGGCAGAAGAAAGGAGAAAAGACTGGTTGTGTTACCCTAGGGTCTGGCTCTAATACCATGTAAAGTGAAATGCTCTTAACCAGGATGGGTTTCTCCTACACACATATATATTTATTTGTGATAAAACATAGTGTAAAATGTAGTCTTATCTTTAAATATGTAGCATTATAACACTTTGTTTCACTGCTGAGGATTCCATAATATGTCTATGTATCTTACTTCGTTAAAATTTTACGTGCAGGGTAGTTCAATTGAAACGGCTTGCTTTTGTGTACATGTTAATATTTCTACCTCTTTGATGTCATCACTGCCTTACTCCCTGATTTTGGAAATTTACAGAGGTAAAGGTGGTGGTTGTGTTTGATGCAATGATGTCTGGACTACCTACACACAAGGAAAATTTTGCTGGGTATGCTCTTTTAAGTGAGTTTTTTCATTCGGCTAGCAACTGCTTGTATAGTAGTTGATCACCCTTGAAGCTATTATACGCTATTGGAAGCAATTATTTTGCAAGAGAGCTTATGGGATATCTAAATTTGGAGTTTGGTGACATTGAATGTGGGAAAGGAAGACATTTAGTATTAAACTTTGGATTTTACGAGTAATGTCTTTGTGGGGTGAAAACAGTTGTGTCTACGCAAACAAGACTTAGCTTGACCATTTCCCTTTTTCCTTTGATTTTCTTTTTTTTTTTTGGTTTGTCGAGGGTTTGACATTCAATTATTTTCAACTTGTGTACATTTGTGGATACGACTCAGATATGAAAATTATCGTTTTTTCATGCTTCAAGTCCTTGGAGTTTGTGCATTTTGAGTCTCACAACTTCCTCAGTAGATATTGATTCTATTAGTTTCCCTAATTGACAAGCTCTTTCCCTTTTGGCGGGTCTTGAATTTATATAGTGATCATTCTGGTATGATTTCTCAAATTCAGCGTATGTTCTGCCCTGATTGGCCGCTGATTATTGTAAAGTGTTTCATGCTTAACTTTGTACTAAGTCTTCATCTATAAACTGTAAATGTCTGCTGTTGCAGATGAAATCTTTTCAACTTCACTCTGAGTGGTCCACCTCCATCTGGAGCGGAAATGAGAGTTATGAGACCATTACACTGCAGAGCATCTTCTTATTTGTGTTTAGTTTTTCCAGCTAAGTCATTAACCATTACATATAAGGTTGCTGTATGGTGTGCTGCTTCGGCTGTTGTAGCTGTTATTGGAGCCATTCCCTCTATTAGTTTTCCTTTTGGTGTTCATCCTTAATGCACCTAGACTTACAGGTGTTGGTGCAAGATGATGAGAGCAGTTTCTGGAAACTCAATGATCTACAATGTCTATTGAAGAAGATATAGTATATTTGAGCAAGACGTTGCCTAGCACTGAATCCTACTGTTGGATGCTTGTTCTATATCACAGTTATCACAGTATACATTAGTGGGTTATTTATACCATAAAAAAGACTAACGTCTCTTTCAATTGGAATTTACACCTTATATGTTGATCACTGATAGCACTTACTCATGCCTGAAGCTTTTTGCACCATTTTGGTGGTCCCTTGTTTAACTTATTTTGCAGTTGTGCTAAAAATTGGGATTGAGTGGGGCTCTTGCTTATTATACAGTCAAAAGAAGAACGCTGCCACATCAGGTCCATTCTGTTGGTATGGTTTCAGTGGACCTGGTGAGTGCACTTAGACTTGAGTGGTGAACTATGTCTTCGGGACGGGAATGGCTCAGACCACATGCACCATTTGATGAAAGCACTTCAGTTGCCTCCAATGATTCCTTTCCTTCCTGCAAAATGATGCCCTTCGCCGCCGGAGATGTGCCTTCCGTAGGGACACCACAACAAAGAGTAGTTTGCTCTAGGATACTATATCAAATGATTAATTACTTTCCAAATCTTTTTTATATGGACAAATAGGTTAGTTGTTGTGGATCGATTCTGAGTTGAAGAAAGAACCTTTTTCTCTGTGGATTTAAGAAACAAGGGGCCTGTGTCTGCATGGATGCCAATGATGAAATAAATGAAGAAAACTAAGTGGTAATTTTGTGTGAATAAAGTAGTTCCTTGCACCACTAAATACTGAAAACGGTGTTGAAAATTAGCAAGTGACAAGGACTACTATTGCTAAACATTGCTGAAAGTCTCCATAATGACCTCGTGCATTTTGAGCTATGCTGCCTTAATTAATTTGAGTAATGTTAGTGTCCAGTTTAGCAATTATGGTCTCAAAGCTGTTGGGTAGCCAGTTTTCTATTGCTAATTATGGTCTCAAAGCATTGTCCTAGAGGTGTGTGCCCTTGTGGATTATTGTGTGGGCAATTCTGGGTTTGCTGAACTATATTCATCTGATCTGGGATCTGAAAACAAAGAATGGTATTAAAATAAGGAATGGAAAGCTAAGAAGTGCTTCGAGGAAATCATGTTGGAAGTTTTAGAGCTGAAAGTGTTGAATGCATGTTTGAGTGTTTAATTTCATTTTAAATTAGCCGCCCCTTTCTCTTTGATATGCTTTCATAATCCCTCCTCGTATAGGTAGAGTTTTAAAAATATGAGATGATCAATAGTTTGTGGTATTAGTTGGTGAAATGCCTCTTGAAATTAGATAAGGTGTGCAACTATAGATGGATTTGTCCATTCCCTGTAACTGTTCATTTTGGAAAAGAGTTTTTGTTTTAAAGACGTGTTGCAAAATAAATTCTAAATAAGAATGAGTTCATAAAAGTAAGTGCAGTTAAACAGCAGCTTAAAAGTAGTTGGATGTTATTAGTTCTTTATTTCTGTTATTCAAGTCACAAAAACTGCATTGTGCATGTTGGATTTGATTGTGATCAGCAAGTTATAATTGCATCCGCCATTATTTTGGCCTGATGATAGTTTATATATTTGCATTTAGAATGTTGTACTTGGGCTTTAAATTTATGGTGGCCCTTTCCAAGATCAAGGAATGCTGTTATTGTCCTTTTGTTTTCTTAGAGCAGCTTTTGTTGTCATGTGAGTTATTTCTTCTTCTGATCATATGTTAATGATAATTTTTCAATTTTTTTTTTCCTCCTGAAAATGAAAGGAAATTTCTATTCACATGCATTTGAATGTAAGTCATTCCTAAATCCTTGCCCAGAGAACCAAGAGCTTGGAACTACTTATTCATTTCCTGCTTTTGTTTCAGTACTCCTTTCTTCTATTTGCCATTCTGAGATAGGTAGTGTTTGTGCCGTACAGGTGTTGAATTGAAAGATGTGGCTGCATGAATTTTCCATAGAACTTGAGATATGTAAAGTTGAGAGGATGATTAAAAATTGATTAATTGAAGGAAAGCTCTTTGTTATCATCAAAGCTGTGAAATGAGGCGTACTTCTAAGAAGTCTATGTCTGTCAAAACACTGGGCTTGTGCCTTTTTTCATGGCATCAAAAACAGTCTCCTATCTTTTTGTGATTAATTTGAGGATGAAGTTCCTCCATTTTGCTATTTATTGTTACTTATGCGTACGTGAGCTTGGTGAAACCTATGAAATGGCAGGTAATTCAAGAAGCATATGCCTAGTGGAGATTTTACACTGATATATATTGCAGAAGTGAAATATCAAAATTATCCTATTATTAGTTGTCTATCTCATGCATTGGGTGTTGACTGCAACCAAGCAATGGGAATAATTAATACGAAGATTTTCGCACCTGGAAACAATGTCAGACATGATTTTTGGTATTAGAATTTATGACTGTATTTGGATTATTTCATGGAACACTCATAGTATTACTTCCTTTTCCATTTTCCATTTTCTGCATTTAATTGGACAAATCCATATATAAAACAGTGTAATAAATGATGATTGGTGGTTCTGGGTTTTAGTATAATACCAAAACTGAACAATTTCAATCAGTAAGCGTTACTTTTTTGACCCATTGATATTAAATTTGAATGGAGACATTAATGGAAAAGGTATTAATACTCTGCAAAAATATTTGCACACATAAAAAGAATGAGGACAAGTAGAAAAAGTAGCACTAATATTTGAAACAATTATGCAGTCTTTAGCTTTGCAGTAGTCTCTTTGTTTTTTTTTTTTTTTTTCTAGGCTGTATAAATAAGAACAATATTTCTAACAAAAGTCACACAAAGTAAGTATTTCAAGAAGATCATTAATTCCTTGAGCCCCATCTTTCCCTCTCTCGCTCTTGTTCTATAGTGTGCATTGCATAATCACAAACTGAATTCTTTTACCAATAGTGATGTCAGTTATAGCATAGTGAACCTCTTCAATGATTATTATGAGTCCTTCAAGTCAGAATACTGACATATAGTATTGTCACTATGTAACTTTTGCAGTGTGGATGTTATTTACTCTGGGGAATCATGTGCTGATGCATGGATAGAGAAGGAGGTGAGGATTGGTATCAAGCTACTTATAATCTTTATCTGCTTCCTGTCTCAAAATTGAAAAGTTTTGCTACAAGCTGCTTCGCATTTGTGCATTATCAAAATTGTCTTCCATCAATATGTCTAAATGATCGTAGGTCAGATCTTTGATAGAGTGATATGTTTCTGGCATGTGCTTAGCCATTTTACATCTGCATCTTGTCCAAAGTAGAAGTAAACTTTGCTGGTGTTTAGTAAGTAGTAAGATAGATTTTGTTATGTATTCAGAAATCATGCTAGCAGGTGTTGTAAATTGATGCCTTATAGGCACTGCTCATCTGCACAAGATAATTTACTTTGGTAGGTTATTAGTGCCTTTTTCATGAATGAAAATATCGTCTGATATATATTAGTATTGGGCCTTGCATACTGATATTTCCCTATGCCCCGATAAAAATGACCATATGTTGTTCTATTTGTTATATATCAGCTAATATTAAAAATATTGGTCAGTAAACTGAGATTAGGCCAATATATTGGCCGATATTTGTCTTTCAGTTTATATTTCTTAAAAAAATATTTTTCTCTTATTATATTTAATATAGATATGTATTATTCAATATGTCTGATACTGATGTAATTGCGACGGATATTGATATCGATATTTCATCAATGACTTATATTGCATAATCTGAATGGTCGGTTTATTCTTTCCTGAACCTTTCTTTCCTACTCCCAAGACAAATAGCTAGACATGGCTTGGATCTTGGAGACTTGCTGAGAACTGTTTTGAGGGAAATTTAGGGAAAGAAAGTCCAGCTTGATAAATCATTGGAATAACAATTGGTGGATCTAAAAGGCTAAAAAGGTTCTCACCCTTGAAGGTGGAAGAGATACAATCTCACTTTTAACAGGAATTAAAATATCGGTGTTGATATTATTATCTATCAGTATTAATGGAGGTCATGCTAGTATCACCTTTATTAAGTGATAGGTATTGGTATCTAGTGTAAAAGACACATTTTTTCACATGGCCATATCAAAACTCAATTATGTGCTTAATTTACATTTGCACCATATATTTATATATTTAAAGAGTTTTAGTTAATTTTATCAAAATTGAGATTGATATCCTCTTGGTTGTTAAAAAAAAAAACCCAAAGGCCACAAAGCATTTGGATTTAGGCTTGTAAGAAACAGAAAAAGGGTTAATATGGTCACATATCTTGATAATCTTTTGTTTTTGGAAAATATCGGTATTTGGACACATATATTATATGCCGATATTTTAAATATTAGAAATATTTTGATCTATTCCTCTGACATGATTTATAAGAAATCTAGGATGGTACTTTCTTCATGTTATTTATATTGATTCAATTTACACAAGAATTTCAAGAAGGAAGTGAAGTCATTTTTAAAGATATTTTGAAAGGAACAAAAAAGGTAAGCTAAGAATGAGAGACAACCAGACAGATCATTAAAGAGAGCCACTCAAACTCAGAGCTAGCTGGTTCTCACCGATATGTGTTGAGGTGCATGGAAAGAGAAAGAAAGGAAAAAAAAAACATAGAATGAGGCTTATTTGGTTCATTATGAATGCCTGTCGAGAGGCCTGAGGCTTATTTTCCCAGAGGATTAGTGAAGCCACAATAGAAAGCATGCCTCTTAAGATAAATACTGACAGCTTTAGGATTTCAAAGGTTGGTGACTTAACTGTTTAAGTGGCAAACTATTACTGAAATGCCAAAACATGGATTATAAAAAGTTTCTAGTTGAAGTTGCTGGCCTTAATAACAGGTTTAATTCTGTGTCAAAAGAACTATATTTCTGACCAGATTTAAGCCAGTAAGCTAGAAAAGTGTTTCTTTCATGAATAGATTCAAGTAGCAGGCTTCAAGAGAAAAGAATTTGGTAAAGATTGAAATATCTTGATATTTAGAGCAGTTTCTGTGGAGAAAAAGTTTGAAACAAGAAGGGACAAGTTATAATGTTGTCACAATTTGAGATCACGAGCTCATCAACTACATGCCAAAAAATAGAGGCGACCCACCCATTGCACATGATTTTCATATTGTGGGGTTTAGGGAAGGTCAAATGCACTGTGACTTACTCTTCCATATAGTGGAGAAAAGTTTGAAACAAGAAGGGACAACTTATAATGTTGTCTCAATTTGAGATCATCAGCTCATCAACTACTTGCTAAAAAATAGGGCGACCCGACCGTTGCACAAGACTCTAATATTGTGGGGTTTATGGAGGATCAGATGAATGGTGCCTTACCCTTGCATTGGGAGGGGAAGCTATTGTTGATTGAACTTATGACCATGTCTCACTTGAACAATGTTACTATTGAGCCAAGCTCACTTTCTTCAATACTTGCCCAATAAAAAGATGAAAAACATTAATTGTTCAAATTACATATTCCAGTACTCAAACAATTATTCAAGGATGTATTGGACATCTTTTTTTTTTTTTTTTTCCTGTAGCAAAAAAATCAGCCTAGCTGGCCAAGTACAGTAGGCTTAATCTCTCTCTGTCTCAATCTCTGTCTCTCTGTTTTTCTTTAACTCTTTTTGGGTTTCATAAACAAGAAGGATTTATTATTAAATAGATACTTGAACTGAATATAGGACTAGTATCCTCTCAACTGAAAATGAAATACATAACACAAGGGCGGAAGATTTAATGTAACACAACATTGGAATGATGCCTAGAGACAGTTGATGACACTCAAAAGCTCTAGCAGCGGAACAACATAAGCAGCGTGGAAATAGATATTGATTCTTAGAGGTCCTTGCATCCTGACCCAACAAATTCATCTACAAACATGACAAACAAAGGCTTTTATGCCATCCCTTACCCCTTCTAATTTAATTGACTGAATCAGAAGACCTAGAGAGTGCATCAACAAGATGAACTATGATGAATACCAAGTAAAATTCATTCCTTAAATTTCTTACATTTAAAGTGGTGGACAGCAGTTACTGTGATGACCCGACTTTTAGACCACCATCTAATGCTGTCGTCAAATCTAAAAATCCTTTCCTTAATATTAATTAAGAATAATAATCAGGTGGACATAAAAATTTCTTTTCTTCAAACATATGATTGTTGAGGCCGAACTGCATGAGATGGCCTTCCAATTTTAGATTTTAAACTAGGTCGACCAACCTTAAGGTTAGACGGACTTGCCAGCCTGAGATGCGTGCTAAACTTTACAAATATTTTAATTTCAGGATAAAAAAAAGTAATCACGGAAACATACTAACATTCATAAATTCATAAATAGCGAAATAATATTATATGTCTCCTCAAAACATCAAAAGACAACATAAATAAATCTCTTCAAAAGTCTGCTCCGGCCCGCTAAGCCATTTTGCTACACCACAAAGTTCTACTCAACTTCGTCCTCCATAAGCCTTTCATCATCTGAAAAATAGCAAGAATGAGCTACAAAGCCCAGCAAGGTACTCACATGCAGAAAACAAAACATACATATAATTGAATCAAAACAGAGTTTCATAATTTAACATACGAAAATCATCATGTCGTTTCTTTTTGATTTCTTATTCTTATTATCTTGTCTTTGCAGAATTCATAAAAGCCATTTGAAATTCTTATCATCTTTTGGGACCGGACGGGAGGGGACAACATCGAGGACGGGTTGTGTGTAACCCCACAACCTAAAGTCATATCCTCTCATTATGCTCCCCGAGGCGGGAGATAATGCCTTTAACCCGGCATACGGGGCCATAGTCTAAAAGTCTTATGCCACCAAAAGGTTCCCTCCCGTGGCCCAGGGGGCAATCCTCAAGTGTCACTCCAATATCCTTCATCCATCTTTAACAGCAAGTTTAATAGAGACTCGGCTCTTAGTTCATATAGTTTAAAAGTCGGAAGTCATAGAGTTTCACTTGTTGTCCGGATTTCATGCATTCTTCTTGTTCTTATAGCCTTATTCTTAACTTAATAAATTAAAGTCCATATAATCTTTTCTTTAATCATCTTAAGGACGAAGTTCAAAAGCCAGAGCACTTTTTCAACAAAAGCCGTAGTTCAGAAGCCGGTGTTCTTTTTCAATAAATCCGAAGATCAAAAAGCCGGAGTTCTAATTCCATTAAAAATCAAAACTCTAAAATCCTGAGTTCTTTAAAATTTGAAGCTCAAAATTCGGAGTGCTTTTCTTTTCAAAATCAGGAGTGATTTTCTGCTCAAAGAGACGGAGTGCTTTTCTTTTCAAAATTCGGAGTGCTTTTCTTTTCAAAATTTGGAGCGCTTTTCTGTTAAAAATCTGGAGTGCTTTTTTGTTCAAAATCTGGAGCTCTAAAATTGGAGTTCAAATTCCACACACACATAGCTGGTTTCAAATTCAAATTAGAGCCGGTTTCCATTTCAAGTGCTCATGGCCGATTTTGAATTCAGGTGCACACAGCTGATTTCAAATTCGACTTAGGGCCGGTTTCAAATTCAAGTGTTCACGGCCAGTTTCGAATTCAAGTACACACGGCCGAGTTTGATTTCAACACGAAGAGGACCGATTTTGATTTTAACACAAAGAAAGCCGATTTCAATTTTAACACAAAGAAAGCCGATTTTGATTTTAACACAAAGAAAGCCGGTTTCGATTTTATCATGAAGAAGGCCAGCTTTGATTTGACCATGAAGAAGGCTGATTTTGATTTGAACATGAAGAAGGCCGGTTTTGACTTTAAGACGGCAAAACGGATGCATCAAAGGCCGAAGTTCTTTTTCGATAAAAGCCGAAGCTCAAATGTCGGAGTTCCTTTTTATCAAAAGTCCAGAGTTCTAAATCCGGAGTGATCTTTCTTTAACATGTAATTACCAAAGTTCATATAATTTGTCAAATAAACATACTTTAAGCAGAACATCAGGAATAACAGGATTTCTTTTTAAACATGCACTTTAGAACAATTCTTTCTTAAATCAAATGAACATAATAGATTTCATACAAAGAATAAACTTCATATATACTAAAACATAATTTCATAAGAATATCAGATATACTCGTATTGTAAACATGCATAATCATGAACTTTAAAACAGGGTGAGTACTTTTGCCTAGGTTTCTTCTACTTTACCTTGATCTTTCGGTCTTCTGTTACTAGAAATTCTATTATGTACCTCTTTATCATTCTTCTAGTTCTTATTTATAGGCCTTAGATCTGATAACCATCGTTAATGATTGGTAGTATAGGAAAAATATTTCTTATTAATAATGACCATTATTAATGATTGGCAGTACAGGAAAAATATTTTTTATTTATTTTTTTAAAAATTTCCTTATTAATTAGATCATTTATGTTTTTATATTCCCATGGAGTTCATTATTCCTAGTTAACTGAACCTAATGGAATTAAGATTTTTTAATTAATTCCTGGTTCACTGAACTTAACAGAATTTAACTTTCTCATGTAAATACATTAAATTCCTTTTACACCACTTTCGGTCAACACTTGTTGACTAGATTATCAACTTCGACTTTCTTCCCATAATCTACTTCGGCCTCCAACAGACAAAATCACTCCGGCCTTCACTGTCACTTCGGCTTCATTTCACACATACAATGTACTCTCCAAGGCCGGTTTCAACTTCATACCTTACGGCCGATTTGGAAATTTTCCTCCAAGCCGATTTGGATTTCATCATCAAGGGCCGATTTTCTTCTCACAAGACCGGACGTGATTTTCATCAAGTAACAGCCGGACTTGATTTTCATCGCCGAACTCGATTTTCATCAAGTAAAAGACAGACTCGATTTTCATTGCCGAACTCGATTTTCATCAAGTAAAAGCCGAACTTGATTTTCATCAAGGAAACACCGGATCCGATTTTTATCAAGAAAATCCGGACTTCTTTTCATCATGTAAGGGCTGAACTTGATTTAATCTTAAGACCGATTTACTTTTCTCCTTACATTTTCTGGTAAACTGGGGTTGACTATATTCTAGAATTCGGGTCGTTACAATTTCGGTCAACTATATTAACCGGTCAACTAGTCTAATCCAGTCAACTATCCTAACCAGCCGACTAGCTACCAAGGCTAATTTCTCCATCAAGACCGGCTCACTATGTCCTAGGAAGCCGATCCTTACACTAGGCCAGGTTTGAACATTTTGGGTTTAGGTCACCACAACCATAGTGGCAACTATATACTTAGAGTTATTTAATTGTCCTTGAAATGCAGGTTGCGTGGTCATTGTGGTGGCCGAGCATTTATGGTGCCTTGGATAATAGAGTATGAGTAGTTTGGTACTCTTGAGACTTGTTACCATTCATTATTCATTAATTTGTACTCAGTTACTTGTTACATGGTTATTGTTTTTGTTTTTGTCGATAGAAAAGTAAAGAACAGTGTAAGGAACCTCAAAGGTACTAGGATGAGAGTTTATGAAACCTTAAAATAGTCTGCATTTGTCTGATTTTGATTCTATATCCGAAGAAACTAACTATGACCATATGAGATGAAAGTAAATCTCAATAGCAGCAGAGGTGACTAGATGTCATATTGGAGATGCATAGTAATTTCATATGACTTACCTAACCGATTGGAGAAAATATGTTGGCATTTGATTTACTATAGTAGAAGGAATCCAAATTTTTGTTGACATTAGGACTTGATATAATCCATATCCTTGACGATCTGGTGAAATCTGTTGGGGTCACTCCCGAGTGGCATGGATTGGACGAGGACTTCCTGAAGCGTCTTGTGGATGAGGACTTCCTGAAGCGTCAAGAGGACGAGGACTTCCTTCGTGTTGGTATATCCGAGTACTGTTGGACGAGGACGAGAACTCTATTGGTCATAGGCGT
>JAOVVI020000539.1:0-30856 GCA_028571085.2 Nepenthes alata | reverse complement strand
TGAAAAATAGTTCTTGTTTGCATCTATTCAAAGGCTGGTAAAAAGGTATTGCAAAATAGCCGAAGGCAACTAAAAGGCTATTTATGATTTTGAGTTAGTATGATTTTTTTCAAAAAGATTAAATTAATGAGTCTTTTACAAAGAAGTGTTCGTTTTATACTATTTCCAATTTTTTTGCCAAAATTGCCCCTGTTTATAATTTTTTTGTGCTCCTTTTTATGGCAATGTTTTAACATTATAAGAATTGAGGACTGTGAATTTTCAATCCACTGTTTGGATCATTCCTCTCTGACATATTTTGTAATTACTCTGCACGGGCATGGTATATAATAAGCAATCCAGTCATTTTGTTTAAAATAGTAATGTAACTGGGACATGGTGTGGAATTGCTAACCTCGTAAAAATTTAGGCATTTCCTTGAGAAAAATTAAAATGAATGGCTTTCTGAAAAATGACAAATTTGACTGCTAAGTGTGAGAAAACCTAGATGAATTTAATGATTCATGCTTAGTGGTTTTAGTAAACACATTGTCAACATTGCCCATCATATTTGTCTATTGCATGTTGTTGATCAAGTTAGACACAAAAGGTTTTATTTGTAGCGATGGTGAATATTTCATTGCTACAATGTCGAGATGACATCCAAATGCAAACAAGGGAATTATATAATAATATTTCTAAAATAAAACACATAAATACAAGCCATCTAATAAATAGAGCATTTAGCATTCGAAGTAGAGACCAAGAAGTAGAGTTATTATTTCTTTACCCAACAAGAAGTAGAGATTGAGCCTGTAGCCTTAGTCCACAACAATAACAAGTTGGCCCAATCAAGCCCTGGAGCCTGGGTTATCGTTAGCTAGCTCTTCCTTGATAAGAATCATGACATTTCTACCCCCTCCCCCAATGAACAGAGAATGGCTGATCCAAATAGAAGAAAAAATTTAAATGTCTACTTATTTCTAGTAAACCATTCCCAGGCCAAGAGTTCTGCTTTGACAGGGCTGGCTTGAACCCATCGCACACCATCTGAGTCCATGCATCTGCCCTCGCAAATCTAGTAATAGCCTTGCAATGAAGGAAGATACTATAAATACTGTTCCAAACCACACTTACAAAGGGAAAAGCAGTGTGCAAATGAAAATCCTCCTTTGTGAAAATTGTCTGGAGTGAGTTTTGTCCCCATGCTGATTCCCATATACAGAATGAGATTCTAGTTGAAGCACCGAATTCCCAAAAATAGTTTTTGGCAGAATATTGTTCCTCAAAGCTGATAAGGAAGATGATGAAGCTACAGAAAAATTAACTTATTGAGACCCTGGTATACTCTGTCAATTGCAGAGAATTTGAGCAAAGTCTTACGGGAAAAAAGAAGCTGTTGAATTAACAAGGTATATCTTCCTTGAGCCCTAGTCTAATGAACAGGATACTGAAGCTGGATGGATTACCGACAACCCAAAATAGATGATCTCCTACGTTTCAAAGGGATCAGCTGTTTACCTAAATGAACTCAAAGAATTCTCTTTCAATGCATAATCCTTGATCCTTTATTCTGCCAAAACAGTACAGATTTACCTGTCCCAATTTCAAAGAAAAATATTTTTTTTTCGGAGGGGGAGGGAAGTGGGAGGCTGGGTAAGGGATCTCCCATCCATTCGTAGTATGTTTCCTAGATTGATGCCATAAGTTGTAGAGGACTATTCAGGAGAACTATCAATATGATTACAGCTGTAAATAACCTGAGTAATGGAGCACCAAAAAGGTTCATAACAATTTTCCAAACTTAAGCTCTATCAAAGATTTCCAATCTTTTGTGTCATGATCACCATGTTGGATCCGCAGCTTAACAATTCTCCATGGATAAAAATATCGATATTAGTATTAATCCTAGTCATATTAGTATTGGATATTACGTATTGATATTAGATATATCAAACGGATAAAATTTTCTAAAAATCGTAAGTTAATAAAGTCATATCGACCTATGTAGAAACATATTACGATATTGTTACGGTATTGAAAAATATCTGTATATCGATATATATCGGCCAATGTTTGCGTCTATTATGGAACTTCCAACAAATGATCACATATATAGTATAAAGAAATGAACATACCATTTGCTCAATATTGTTGTTTACTGTTGCATCTTAATTCTTTACTTTTATTTTCCATTTAACTACAGTATGATTGTAGGAGCAGCATACTAAAGAGCCGTTTTTTAACAGTAGTCAAATATTAAAAATTTAATCCAAAAATCTGATTCTAAATCTGTAAATAGTACTGATAAACAGAAGAAGTAAAGCTGTTTGGTTGTACTCCTACAAAGCAAAAGTAAAGACTGAAAACTGTTTTATTTGGTACAATCTATTCCCATTTTCTTCTTTACTAGTGTATAATAGGCAGAATATTTTTAATAGGTCAAATCGAGCTATGTGATCACAAAATATAATTGAATTAAACAAAAAATGATTGAGAAAGGACCAACCCCGTTCCCTCGTCCTCCCTTAGCAATGCCCCAAACCTACCCTCTCTGTTGAAAGAACCAACAGAGGCCAGGGATTGCTGAGCTCTGTTGGGATATCTGTGCCCCAACCTTGCCCCTTCCCTCCTTCCGATGGCACCCACTCCACTGCACCTCCTTGCCCTCACCTTCCCATGGCCCCCCCTTCACTGCGACATCCTCCCCTTCCCCTCACCCCTTATTGATTTGAAAGAGCTTCAAACTTTCTTCCCTAATGAGGAAAAATGGGTTATTATGTGTATGAAGGGACATGCAACTCAATTTTGAATAAATTGCTGCATAATTATTTGACATGTAGAATATTTGAGGTTTCAAATTGGATTGCAGTACTAAGATGGGTGGGCATAGTGTTGGTTTTACTGTCCCCTTTATGGATCCATGGGTTGCTACCACATGAGACTCACCAATAGGCAAAAATAGCAAAGCCTTTAAAGGAGGACTTACCTTTCCTTTCTCCAATCAGAAAGCTTTCACCACACCTGGAATATGATGTAAGATAAAGGCATTCTCTAGTCTACTGAGCCTCTGAGTTTCGATACTTTGGTTTATTAAAAGGTATCTTGGTGATGTTGGGTGTGAAAATCAATGTGAATGCGGCCTGGGCACTTCAATGAGAATGACAGAGAAAGAGAGAGAGAGAACTGGCAATTGTTTAATGGCTGATGTCTTCGCTGGTTATTTTATCTTTTGGGGGTACATTACTCATCTACCATAATATTTGTATTTATTTTACACAAAATTGTATTTGTTATTTTTTAACTGGCAAACATTTTGATGGGTATTCTTACAGGAAATCTATTTAATATCATAGGGATTTGATGGTTACATAACACCAAGGATGCATTTCTCTATTATAATCAACCCAACCTAGACTATGCATCTCATCCTTCATCTTGGCATTTTTCTTATATTGTAGATCTAGCTGAATGAAATTTATTGTTATGAAGAATTTCTGAATTGTTAATTTTGACTTGTTGGTATTGCACATAGAATTTCCAAATTTGCTTTATATATGTGTTGGAAGTTTATAATTTGTCTTATTTTATGTAACTGTTCTCATTTCACTTGAAATTTTTCGTTTATAGCAACTGTTAGTGGAATTGACAAATGATCCTAAGCTTGTATACCATTGTGGACTGACTCCACGAAAGCTGCCAGTAAGTGATTTCATGTTATGGATTTCTGTTTGTAGTGTCATTCTGCTTGATGTTACAAGTTTCGTATCTTCATTCAGGAGTTGGTGGAAAACAATCCTCTCATTGCAGTTGAAGTGCTTATCAAGTTGATGAATTCACCTGAAATTTCTGAGTGCGTGCTCTGTGCCATTGATTGACTCTTATTTTTCTAATGACTGAATGTGCCTCTATAGTCCTAAATTTAGTAATTCCCCAAACTCAACCTTGACTATTCATCTTCATTTTCTTGTCACATGGGTTCTGTTGTCATCACGTGTTTTATCTTTATGTTTTATTTGGTCAATGCAGGTATTTTACAGTTCTTGTTAATATGGAAATGAGCCTATATTCGATGGAGGTTGTGAACAGGCTTACGACAGCAGTTGACCTTCCCACGGAATTTGTGCATATGTACATAACAAATTGCATATCTTCTTGTGAAAACATTAAGGTTCCTTTCATAATTTCCATTCCTCTTGTAATTTTTACCATTCCTGTGGAAATTGTGCGGGATGAGTATTCTAGATGAATATATTTTATTGGTTTGCACTGAATTTGTCCTCATAGACTTTCTTATTGAGTTGTTGAGACCCACATGCATCTACCTCTTGTCATAGTTGGTTATTTAACTGTTCATGGTTGTCGGCATTCATTTGTTCATAATACTAACTGGATCCATGCACATGATTCAATTCATCGGGATCTTTCATTCACATTTTCCTATGTTGTTTCTATGACTGCTGAGTTACCTCTAGTTGAATGCTTAAGATTTAAGGCTCTAGATTCTAGTAGTGCTTTCATTTTCCTTGTAGTTCCCTCTTTATATCTAGGTTGCCTGCCCCTTCGTTTAGGGGGCGATTATTGTCTTAGGAAATGAATGAAAATATTGATATCGATATTGGTCACGATCATATTGGACAATGTGTATTGGTAACGGATATATCGGAAGAAAAAAATTCTGAGAACCTTAAGCTAACAAAGTAATATTAGCTGATATATCGGTTGTATTGGCAAATATTTTAGATATCAGGCGATATATCATGTTATATAATGGATACAGAAATATCTCGTGTATTGTCGCGATATCAGGAAATATCATATTAAAAGACCGATGATGAAACATATTGGCCAATATTTATACCTATCAAAAATAATATCCACAAGTTTTCTTGTGGATTTGTTTCTTATGCTCTTTATTTGTCTGCAGGACAAGTATATGCAGAATCGACTTGTCAGGCTATTATGTGTTTTTCTGCAGAGCCTAATAAGAAACAAGATCATTAACGGTTAGAATGCCTTTTCTATCCTTTTAATCGGATGGTTCAACTTCGGTTAATGCGTAATTTTGCGATGTGCATGTCACCTTGTAGTCTTTTAAGTAGTAGGCAGCATGGATGCATTCAAAGTAGTTGTTTTGCGCATGAGCAGCATTTTACTTGTATATAGGTTTAATGGGTATGCATTGTTGGATTATCTTTCCCTATGGGCGGGGTGATAGAGTCAAGAGATAAACTAGCTCATCAAAATTGGGTCACATGACGACAACTCTATTGTTACTCCAAAATCCCCCGACTCTATTGTACTGACATATAAGATGTCAAAATAATTGAAATGGTGTGGTATGGATGTAGAAACGTGATTCACCATCTAGGAAAGGAGGGTGTATTAATGTTGTGGTATTGTGTTTCACAAGTGGTTACTTTGCCTTTAGATGGTTCTTAAAAAAAGATGCCGAAAAAATATTACCCCTAGAGTCAAGACTAATAGAAATGTGTAAACCTATGCTTCCATGGACTTGTTCGGGGCTTACAATTTTATCTTTTGCACCTGTTTATTTGGAATTATTTCCCTGATAAAGAAAGAGTTAAAAGGAAAGGAAGTGATTCAAATCAAGATGTTCCTGGTACCCGATGTCAAATTACCAAAGAAAATGGAATAAACAATTTATTCCATGCTTAACTCTCATTAGACTAACAAATTTAATTGTTTGGTCAATGTATATTATTAGGAATTACTATTTCCAAGGGGATAATAATTCTTACTAAACAAGTAATAACCAAGCTCACACCTCCGGTGAGTTTTTTTATTCCTAGTTTTCATGGAATAACAATATGGAGGCAAGGCAGTGCTGGCGTTGGTGGGTGGGTTGATGTGGAACTATAATTTTTTCAAAGGGTAAAAGGTAATTGAACATTAATTTCTTGTTTATTCCTGAATACGAAATACTGAAAGTTAATTTTCAGTTCAATTCTCACCTATTTGAAGTGATAAAACATACATGAAAATATTAATTTTGAGTTTCATTCTCACCTTATTCTGTCCCTTGAGAATAGTTATTATATTTTCATCTTATTTTATTCATGCAACCAAAAATATGCAGTATGAATCACAGTAATTTTTTTCATTATTTTTGTGGGGTTTGCTAATGCAGTTCAAGATCTCTTTATTGAAGTCCAGGCCTTCTGCATCGAGTTTTCTCGGATAAGGGAAGCAGCTGCATTATTTAGGCTTCTGAAAAACTTGGAGTGAAAAAACAGGTTTTCCCGTCAAAGACCACCTTCAGTTTTCCATTAATTCTTCTTCCCTTTGTGTCTATTGTTACTAATTTTGCTCATCATAATTGTTGTATATATGGGAATTTTACCATTCTCATCCACTTTGTAGCGTTTAAATTCACTCAGCCAGATGTGACCTTGGCAATCTGAGATAATTTTTTTTTTTTTTTTGGGTGATATTTGGAGCTTTCCATTCACTCGGATATGTTAGTCCGATGAATATTTTGGGAATGTCCTTTAGCCTCATTTAGGACATTTTATGTCAAGTCTTGGGTGAGATACCATGTCATTAGTATTGTTGAAAGGACAGCTGAAGCGTGTGCTTATAACACAATTCTATTAGACCTGATTTTAAATCTCACCCAAACGAGAAAGGGAAATTGGAGGCTGGAATTTCAAGCTTCCACATTTTATGCCAAGGAAGTTCTGAATATATTATCTTTTCTTTTAAAGTTCAGTTTACATTTTGATTTTTCAGAGGTCAAGTGGGATAAAAACCTCGAGGTAGTGATGTGTTAAAGTATGTTACCCAAATGGTTATAACAGCGTAACACATTGTTATAAATTCACATTTCTCATCAGATGCGTTGACATATTAGGCACAGGCGCATGCTAAACAGAACGAAGATATTCTAACCAAATCTATATGCAATTGTTCGCAAGACTTCGTTTACTTCCCTTGATGGATGTAGTAGTGTTGTGCATGTGGCTGTATGTTTTACGTTCAATCAAGGACTGTTAAAATACTCCTACTTCAATGTCTCTTCTTAGCTCCAAGCAACAAAAAATTCATCTTAGTAACTTACATAATCAAGATTATGAAATAAATCTAACACGTTAATATGTTACAATTTTTGTTACAAAGGTTAAACTATCACCATTGGGAATAAAATGGACAAATATCAAAGAGGTTAGTTAAGCGCATTGGAAACTCCAGCTATAAATTTTCCCTAGGCACAAGTTCAATGAACATTAATGTGTTTGCCATTTTTGCTCTACAGCCCTTACGAAGGCAGTAAGACATAAATATCTTTTAAGGGTATCTACCAATGTCACTCTAGGTCAGATAGATACTGTTTAGTGAGCATTTAAACAGAGAGAATCGAAATTATTTCAGCATTCAACAAAACAAAGCCCACTTCAACTCCAAAGGGATGCACGAAAGCCTCGAGCATTATGATGAAATATATATAGTGAGTTTTGGTAAATACAATAGGCCAGTAAAACACTCCGGATACACATAGGAAGAGAGTAATAGAAAGGACCAAGTGAGCTAATTCGGTAACAAGAAATGCACCCTCGTCAGTTGATACTCTTTTCCCGCTATCCAGACACCCGTTTGCGACCACTGCACATCCTCCCAATCCAGATTCTCCTCCAATACCTGTTCATGTGCACAACGACAATATATGAGAACTGAATAGCCATATTTTGCGCTGAACCAAATCATATAATACCCACTTTTCTAATTCGAGCTTTGGCTCATGATAAGCTAAGTCCATGCGTTACTTTAAACTCCGATAGATTAATGATTGTGTTTTGATTAAGGTAGAGCACAGTTATTGTTCTTTTAACATAATGGGTCACCTTTTCTCCTTGGGTGGGGAGCGGGGGTCCATATTGATTGACATGCTCAAGAAAAGAAAAAGATCAAAAAGGCTGAGTGAAAAAAAAGTCAGACAAAACTTGGCGGAAAATGTTGTATAGTAAGAAAGCCAATAGTATCTAGTTGGGCAGGTGAGACTCAGGGGGTAAGAATCAACACAATAATTAGGTTACTCTATTGTCACAGTTCAAATGGTAGAAACTGTGCTTCTGCATTGTAGGGATAAGTTATCACCGAAGTTCGTAATGCCAAGAAGTCTTATGAAATAGGGGAAGGCGAAAGCCGATCGACATCCAGTGATGTCGGTTATAGCAGCATGTTTTGGTTCTCAGGGGCAGAATTATTATCAAGAGAAGGATCACCATGATGTTCAAAAATGAACCGCTACCAACCATATGTTTAGCATGCAATTATATGGGAAACAATACTTGAAAACAAGGCTAAAATTTATTTTACGACATTAAAAGGGAATGTGAGACATTTCTGTCGGACAGTGAGTATTTCTAAACCAGCAAGAAACCAAAGTCCGGATTAAGCAAAGCACAAACTAAGAAGAGGCAGGTTTGAAAAATATGAGATCTCAGGAGAAGTCGCTTTCTATCATGACACACTTATTCATTGTGTATCAAACGGTCAGTCTTGAAAATACTCAGAAGTTTCTAATATTCTTACTGGTTTAGAATGACCTGCAGGAGATTAAAATAATGTAAGGCAGTTAACTTTTTAATGGGTAGTCAAACATGTACAAAATGTATAAAGATGAGAATAATAAAACTGACAAGTGAAAACACATTAAAAAATAAAATGACATTTAAAGTAGTTTGAACAGTTGCAACATAGGCCGAATGAAAATCTATTAGGAAAGATGGTTGTGAATTACGGAATAAAAGGAATAGATAAACGTAGAAAAACTCAAGTGAGATGATTAAAAACGATTTAAAACTTCTTCAGCTATCGGAGTATATTGAACTAATCAAATGGACTAACAAAAGCTGATTCATATAATCGACATCATCCAGCAGGTCTTAAGGTTTGTTGTCGCTACCTGGAAGAAAAAGAGGGGTTAGGGGATAAGTACCTCGACATGATCCACGGAGAGCGGGATCCCAAGTGACAGCATGACTTTCTGTGGGAGAGGCTTCTTACACCGTGACCACCGGAATACGTCGATGACATCTCCGTCCGTGAGATTTTGGACACCACTCATAGAATTCGCGTCATTATATTGAGACTTCTCGGCCTCTGTATTTTGAACCTGTGACGATGTCAGAGCTTTGACCATCTTCTCTCCAGTAAAACAGAGCTCATACCTACAAATAAACACCAAAATTGCACAAGGCACAAAAATCCACGAATAAACTAAACTGATTCAGTTGAAAAATCTCATCTATTCAAGTTTCCGACCAACAAATGTGCAGTTCAGTTGAAAAAAGAATGGTGACATGGACTGCTAAAAACATAAAAAAGTAAACACGATGGGATGAACTTAGCCCACTTCACATACACATGGCACCCATTCCAGGAAACCATTTCCGCCTAAAATATGCCTTAGCATTGATATAGTATCGGTTAACATATATCGGTATTGGCTCCCATCTATATTGATATATATATAGATACCGTGATAATACTACTATATGTTTTCGTATTAGCAATAGATCGGTGATACGACTCTATCAAATTACTATTGTCAAAAAAAATAAAAATCTTTTTGATATATCTAATATTAATACGTATTGTTCAATATATTTAATACGCGAATGATACCGATACCAATACATCTAGAAAGTCATTACTATTGCAATATTAAATATTAAACTACGAATTTGACTGTACATCACCCTATTGCAACATGCCTTTCATTTTGACTTTAGGATGAGTCACTTCTTGGACTATAAACTAAAAAGCATGGACACAAAACATGAGACAAAAAACATGACAATTGCATGAGGACACAAACAACGAGACACATTAACTAAAATTAAACTTATTATTTTTCTAATTAATAAACAACAGTATTTTATAATAAATTAACAATAAATATGCATATTTCTTGTTTTTTCTTTCAAAAAATGGAAAGCACATAGTTAAACCAACATAAACGAGTTATGTTATAACATATTTAACAAGCTATTATAGTATAACAATAACAATAATAAAACTTAACAAAGATAAATATTAATATAATAATTTTTTATATATCAATCAATATCTAAATTTTAATTTATCAATTTTATACTTTGTAATTACAAAAGGATATAAAATGTATAAAAAATTCCAAACAAAAACATATCCAGAATGTGTCCCATGTGTATCGGACTTTTTAAAAAAATTTGCACACACGTCAACTCATGTCCAACACAGATCAGGGTGTATCGGGAGAGTGCTAGTGTCCTATACATGTTGGACACCGGTTAGCCGAAAAGAATGTTCGTGCTTCTTAGACTGCAAAGTTACAAGCCAGCTAACCCAAGTTAAAAGATGTGATATCCTCACTTCTCAGGACAAGAGTTCATGTCCGAACTAGACCTTTCACTAATACTGCCATAAAACACAAACTATAGCATATGTTTCATAATCCTCGATTATGTATCCCATTCTGCAAATGACATGTTGCATATTTTGGCAGCTCCATAAAAATAAGGCAGTAAAAAGATAACCGCTATGGCACAGGGCCAAGGTCAATCATTGAGGATGCTGTAAAAGAACCTTTCAAAAAGGCATCCTAAAGCACATCAGTCGGGTTTGGAGAGAGTCAAGGTACGCAACTTTATTGCTATAAATGCAGAGGGGCTGTTTCCGTAGTTTGAACGCATAGCCTTCCGGCCCAAATGGATGAAAATATCAAAATCGGTATTGATATCAGTCGAGGCCATATACTAACAGGGCCATATCGAGGATATTTTGAATATTGATCAATATATTATTGTCGATATAAAAACATATTGTGATATTTGTATTATTGGAAAATAACGGAATCATACATATCAGCCGATATTTGCATCTCCAATGTAAGAAACTAAAATCCATAACAAATTTACCTGCATAAATGAGTCTCCAAATATAGAACTTCTCCCTTCTTTAAACGGGCCGATGTATACAGAGGCTTCTTCAGGCCTTTGTCGGCAACAATGCTTAAACTATACTTAATCCTGGAAAATTTTAGAAGTGTGGTAAATAAGAAGGCAACCACTGTTTCAATACAGAAAGATGTAGCACAGAAACAAAGGCAGAGCTAAAAATACTGCTCAAAACCAAACAAATATGTTCATGAAACAGTGGTTAGCATACTCACGAGGGATTGTTGAGGTTGATATTAATCAGATGATTTTGCAATAAACTCTCCATCTCATATTAAAAGACTCAGTTGTAAATGGCACAAACTTCAGTATGCATCGGTAATATCTTGTTGAACATTTTCAGTTTTTCCATCAAAATTGCAATTGAAAAAGATAATGGGTCAAAAAATTGATAGAGGTGGACCCTTCCAAAATTCAAAAAATAATGTTTTCACTAGGATAATAAGATAAAACTATACATCTAAATGGAACATGGATATCAATTGATACATTGAATCTCATCAAACGAATTTTCAATATGCTCCTACCAAAAAAAGAAAAAAAAAAGATTCAGGGGCTAGCTACTGTAATACATAAAGAAGTTATTACTATATGTACACAATGGATTACATCCCAGAGATATTCCAAATGTGAAACACAAGGATACCCACTTAATTAATTGGTAGCCTTTAAGTTAAATTTGTAGTTTTGGGCAATTCAAAATCATTTTGGATATCACTGTGATGCTATCTTTTTTATATACAAAGTTACCCATTTAGGCAGCACATCCCCTTCAAAAATAAAAGAGAGAGACAGAGAGAAGAAAATATACAAAAACATCCACAACCCAAACCAAGACACAAGAAAGCAGCTCTGTACTATGATTAGAGGCGAGGCATAAAACCTAACCCACACTAAACTTTCAGTCCTTTGAATCAATCCTCTCTAGATACTCCTCCCCTAGGGCACCCACCTCATAACTCACATTCTGATCAGTATTATATTTTATAGGTATTAAAAAGCTCATAAATTAAATGAATCTAATGATCCCGCATGAGAAAACAGAAGGTCTAGGCAAACACCCCTCCTCCCAAAAAATTCCCTAACCCAAAAGGAGGTCAGAAGCAGCAGCTGTAACCATTGAAAAGGCAAGACATAAGACCTAATCATTTTACCAATAGAGCTAGGATCTCACTCCATTTCCATTGATTAATACACCTAATTGCCTCTTGATCTGTTGAAGTGTCCATTCCTGCCCCTATTTGCTCCGACTATTCCCTTCAAACTCCTAAACTCCTGTTATGACATCAGGCCAGTACATGCTAACAGGAGTTGCATCTCTCCACCCGCTTAAGATACTTTGGCCCTCTCTCCAGCTCACCAATGCTTGCTAAGTAGCTTCTTAGTTACCCTTCTGATACAGGGAATTTTGTTAAACCCTCTGAAAAAAACTACTTGGTGGCCATCTCCTGCTATGATTAACCCAGCATATCTTTACGTTTCTCCACACATACTTTTATCACTGAAGTTTGCACAGTCATTTCAGCAGAGGTCCTGCACCATGATTCCAGCCAAGAGCTCTAAACTATCTTGCATTGCCTAACTTAAGCTGAGTTTAGGAAAAGAGTGATCTTGGAGAATGAGTTATTAGGGGTTCCAGTTAAAGCCTTAAGAGCTCCTAAAACTTCTAGTTGAAGGGAATTTCCAACAAAAGAAGCAATACTAGCTTGGTATTCTTCAACAGAGAGCAACTCCCCAGAATGTTGTTTTTTTCCCAGTGCCGCCAGGAAGTCCCACGGTGAGATCCAGCCCAATTTAGGCCTAACAAGAATTTAGTCAAAAGAGGAAAAACACGAACAGGAACCTTGTCAGGTTAGGTGAGCTGATGTATGCATAAAGCATAATATCAGCCATGACATATTGTTTCCACCGCAATGTACCAGATTTGAAGGAGCCTGAGACCATTGCAATACGACCACGACACTGTGATTCAAAACTATGGCTGCATGTCACTAGCCATGGCTCACAAAAAAGGTGGGCAGGGGAGGGAGGAAGAAAAGAATGGAAAGAAGGGATACAGAAGAAGAGAAAGGAATACAAGCAGAGGCAGAAGACGGGAAGAAAGTAAAGAGGGGAATGCCAATAGGGAAAAAAGGAAAGGGGCAAGAAGAGAGAGGAGTGAGAGAACAGAATAAAAACAACAGTAAGGTGATGTGAATGTAGAATAGTTGAATGGTTAATTTGGATAAGTTGACATTTATGACTTTCTATTCCTATAAAGGCATGCGATTTATTGTTATTATAAAGCTCATCATTGTAATTAACTACAAATAGAGGTGTAACTACTTGAGATTTATGAAAGTTAAGCAAATAAGATATATCATCATACTTGTCCATATAATACATGATATTGACAAAATTATAATAGAATTATCTAACCACGAATGCTAACTGGTCTTTCACATAAAGGGAAGATTTGTTCCAGTATCTCAATTATCATACTTCATTATTAGATTAACAGTCTTTCAGATAAGTCAAGACTCTATATTTAGAGGAGAGGATCTCATAGCTGATTTGACTATCAGGTCAGATCCTTTTATGCATAGTCCAAGTGAATGAAGAACTATCCAATAAAGCCTTATTGAAAGATATAATTATGTTATTGTTGGTAATTCAGCTATCGCTTATTTATCCAATTACAAATTACACATTTATAAATATTCTGAATGCATACATGACAAAGGTTGGCAACGGTAAAGGTATCAGTAAGTGTAAAAAAATTTAGCAACTATTCAGCAAGAGGATTTTCTGGTTTTGAATTTCAATTGCCAAAGGACACACTAAGATATGAAGCTAACAACTATATAATCAATAACTGCCTTTGGGCCCAATTTGGGTATGCATAAATGATTTGTATTTTGTACTAGGGATGCATTAGGTCCTTGAGACCCCTTCATGGACATATGACTAGCTTATATGATTGAATCCTTTGTGGTTCTAGCTTATGTATCTACGAGTTTCTAGTGTAAATTTTGTAATACCTTTGGATTATAGATCTTGCAGTATGCAGTTTAGAAGGTGTTGAAATGAGAAACATAATCTTTTCATTTTCTCAAAATAAATGAGGTTTTCACCTTCAATAGCTAAAGCAATATTCACATTTGATGGCAACGTTGTGTGATAGTTGTACAAACAATGGCATTTGTAGAGAAATCACCCTATTTTCACAACATATGAGAATTGTATAATTAACATCAAATATTTAAGTTTCAATTGTGTTTTTATGCATTTATCCCATTACACTCCTTTATTTGTTCCGAGTTGTTAGGCTTTTATCTGTCTCTAAGCTTGTCTCATCTCATATCTTTCGTTCCCTTTCTAAGTAGCTATTTGTATAGTTTTTCTGGTAGCTAATCTTCTGCCTAGACAAGCTCAAGCCAATAAACTTCCTCCCATGATTCATCTTTTATCATATAGATTAGCCTTTGATTGGGTATATCTACACATTATATATAGATGTTACCCCAATATGAAGGGATAGGCTGAAACTGCATTTCTGTGTATGTCCCCAGCTATAGACCTAGGCCTAAACCTTTTTTTTAGAAAAAAAGAATGGCTATGTATACGTATGTTTCTCATGTATATCAATGTGAATTTCTTGTCATAACATTTTATCAGGTACGACAGGTTTTCTCCAGACTAGAATTCTAGAGGAGACTATCCAGTTTCCTTCATATCCATTTTTAAAGGATGGGTGTGACAACCATTATCCTTCATGTCAGCTTCCAACCCAAAAGACCACAGGAGCCTCACCAAATGCCGCTAATCCTCATCCAAGTCAGTTGGAACCACAATTTAGACTTGACCACTGGCTAATTAACTTGAATGTGTCTTTTATTGTGCAGAAGTGAGCTATTGGGAACATATTGGAACCAAATTACACCTCAGGGATAAAATATTCATTTTAAAAACACCCCAGCCTACAAGTTGAATCAAACCCATTTACAACAACATTTTCAATTTCTTCCCTTAATCTCAAGCCAAATGCTTGTTCCACATCCTCTAGCAACACACTTTTCTGGTTTAGGGAGCAGGGGGTTCTCATCCCTTGGAGTCTGGTCCATCAACCTATTGGAAAAACCCTGGCCCACTTTCTTCATCTGAACAATTTGGCACTGATTGACAAACCCCCAACATATACTTCGCAGTACCACTAATCTTTATTGTCCCTAACGGATACCCTCCATCTCTTACCATTCCTCTCTTCTCCATAAAATAAAGTGAATCTTCCAACGCCTATGGGTGTTGTGACAAATTGCCCATACTACATCACTCTTTTGCATCCCCAACCCAATGCCCTCATATATCCTCAGGGAAGGCATTCTATGTCACTACCACCTCTTCTCTATCCAAAAACTCCATCCTACCTAACAAAATCATCTTTCCTTTGTTTTTATGACACAAACGTGCATAAAAGGTTTTCAAAATATCCTATCCATGACTTCACATAGAGGCTGAAGGAACTCCTCTTGAGAATCACCATTTACATCTCCCAACCACAAATTCTCCAACCTAACTTCTCATGTAAAAATCCTGCCTATCCAGAGACTCAATCTTGCAAAACCTTCCCCATCAGATTCAGTCACTTCCTAATGAGTATGCTTGCTATCGGGATCCTGCCAGTCATCTATCACTCTCCAAAAAAACTGAACTATGCCTTATCATAGGTTCTTCTCTTCACCAGAACAACAGGGCCGTTGATTAAAAAGGGAGTTTACATTCAAAAGGCAATCTTCATAGTCAAATGGAAGGAACTCAACAGGCTTCCACCAAACTTTACTAACCTTTGAATGGAAAATGCAGGACGTTTTCTATCTCTACATGCGGCAAGCAGGAGCGACACATGTAGCTTTGCAAATTTGCAGTCATCAGCTAATATGGGATTTCAAGTTCAAACCACCAAAGAGGAAATTGTCGCACTAAAACAAAGAAATATAACTGTGGCAACCAGTGTATCCATATGCATACCATTTACGAATCATAGTTGTTGGCTATTTGCAGAAGTTCATTTTTGTTTGTTGATAGCACAAGATATATCATATCAAAAGGCTCAAAATATAATGCTGACTCCATCAGACATGGTCACTGCTTTGATACATGCAAATGCTGTGACCATAGAAGTAATGTCCAAACCCTAAAATGGATGATTTATACATCTTCTGTAAGAGCCAAGCAGTTACTCTAAGGAACAAAAGTACATGAGGCTCCCACGTTGATAAGTGTATCAATGACAAAAAAAAAATAAAAAAACATGAAGTAGATCTAAGGACCATAGATTTATCAATGATTTTTTGTTTTTTTTTTGGCTTCCGGTGAACAATGGATTTGTGATTATTACTGTTTTACTCAAACATCAATGCTACATACACACAATCCTCGCAGAATTATGTACAAGTTATCAGGGTATCAAACTCCTGGACAAATCTGAATTCATACCACAGAATCAGGATTGACATATGTAACTGAAAATGGCAGCAAAAGACAATGTAGAGAGAATATAAATGAGGAGAGTACTATACCAAGGTTCATTGCACAGGTTATATTGTATTGTGACTTCCCGCATAAACTGTTGCTGCCGCAAAGCATTCTGAATCACAAAAATGTAAAGTATACTGATATTCTTTGACAACTAGAACATCCCTTAACATGCACACAGACAAACACATGAAACAGCTGTGTATGAAATGAACAAGTTCTGGTCCTAACCAGCGAAAAGAAAGAGGGAAAAGTAGTATATATGATAACCAATGTCACAATATTCAGCCAAAAATTTTGATCTTGCAACCTGAATTTCATGGCCTCACCAAAACCAATTCCCTACCCGGCTAGGAGAGAGCAGAAATTAAGTGGAAGTGCGAGAAGCAATGATGACGAGAGGGAAGAAAAGGGACAAAAGAGGAAAGAAAGAATTTCAGAGTGTAAGAAAGAGAACACTATCAGGACAAAAAAGGAGACAATAGGGAGGGGTTAGAGAGAGAGAGAGAGATCAGAATAAAGGTAGGATAAAAGTTGAACTTGATTATTTTATTCACATGCCTCTCATTACAATTATCTGCTCCTTATAGCTAAGAATAAAATGCATAAAGAATCAGCAAATATACTGAGTGAACATTTCATTTTGAACAAGCTAACCAACTAGGTAGAACAATAACTAGTTCCTTGTTAATCCTATATAGCTGAGATCATAATGTCTAATGATGGTGAATTAAGAGGGCAAGGGCCATCCTCTGTATAGCATTGACTTCATAAAATCTTGTCTACTCTGCATAAAAAATAAAGAGCTAAATTTTAGACCCGGCCATGCAACTCTCTTGCAAATAGACTCTTGTAAACACAAACACTATTAATAGCAGACGCTAAAAGTGTGGCACAAAATAGCTAATGCTAAAGGAAGCTCAATGCAAGTTACTCCATATTGTGGCCTTTTGGGAGAGTTAGATTACTCTGCCTTACCCTTGTATTAAGAAGTAATTTAGATGATTTGGAATTGTGACCTCCATGTAAGAACCAAGCAATCTCATAATTGCATCAAGGCTCATCATCTAAATGGCTGATGTGTTTACAAACATTGAACAATGGAAATTTTTTCCAATTTCCAACCTGGAGAAGTAACAAACTAATACACAAGAAGCATGAGTTCACCATGCCTAGCAAAAAACAGGAAGAAAAAACACAGAAGTTTGCCATTGTTTAAATGCAATACCGAGGCAGCAGCCCTAGTTGTCATAGTATGCTCCACAACAATCGGAGCCAAAGTGGGCTCAATTGTTGATGTATGTGTCAGACAAGGTTCAAGGTCAATTGTCCCACCTCCATTCTGGAATAAAACCAAAAGAGAAAAAGGACAACGTTAAAAAAAAAGGTTAAGCTATAAGAAGACAGTCTAATTAATTGACTAGATTATAATATATATAAAAATAGAGGCACAATAAGACAGATCCATAAACTACAGTTCTAACTATAGATGCAACCTGTGATAGTTTACAATAAGAAGACTATGATAAAAAGAGGGACTGCAGCAGTGAGAATTTTCAACTAGAAGACATTATGTTGGTTGCAGTGCGCGTGCATGTGCACACACAGAGGATTCACCTTCACTATGCAGCATTGCTCAATCCGGTAACTGCAACCTATTGCAGCTCCCCAGGCACGAGAACGAACATTGTTTCGCAGTGTAGAAACATAGCCTAAAACAAGTGGAAAAATCAGTTCAGTTAGGGAAAATTTACTAGCCAATCTTCATATTCTTTCAGCAATTCAGCAAATAGCAAAAAAGTAAAGGATTCAATCAGGTATTGCAATTAATCCAGAAAATGTTTGATTGAAATACAGCAGGTTTTGATTTGCCTTTTCCTTTGCCCTTTTGTTTTGTCAACAATGAGGTTTAAAAAACATTTCTCCCTCAAAGGAGCACCAAGTAGAATTCTAAAGGGGGGGGGTAACTTTAATCACCAGGAGACAACAAAGAATGGAAAAATAAAAACCACTCACTCAAAGTTTGAGAGAACTACAATGTTATAAAGATATGGGCAAGGCCAAGATGCCCTTTCCCAAAGACTAATCTAAGATAAATTGCTTGCATAAACATGAGAGAAGTTAGAACCAGTTAACTTGCTTCTTGCATGATTTGGCTTTAGCTTAGATGAGAGGAAATCTATTAACTAGGTCAAAGCTTAAAGCCTTCAGACAAAGAGTACTGACTGCAGATTTTATTGTGCTTTACCCACATCTCTTTTTTTCTCTGGTACATCCAAACTGAGTAACTTTAAAATGTTACACTCAAAAGTGCATAACTGAAAGCTCATCTAACAAATTTGCACATCATAAATAATTGATATTACTTCCATAGCCCAAATGGGAAATCTATATTTCAAAAGTTCAACTTAGCAATACCTGAATTTATCTCAACAACACAACTGCTAGACCACAACTACTTTAGTGAACGGATAAACTGCACTAGAGAATGTTGTTCTCACCAGTCACAATATAATACCAACACAGAAGGATGGCACACAGCATTTTCCAGTTCATAATGTGGGAAAGGGAGCACATTAAATAGCTTGATGTGCTACACAATGGGAGTAGGCTCATCGGTTTGCTATCCTGAGACATGGTATGACATGAAACATCTAGTCAGGTTGACAAGTAAATGGTGCATAAAACAATTTGCTTTCTAAATCTCCTAGTCTAAAAATAGTTTTAAATTATCTTGGCACAACAATAATATTGTGCTATTGGGATATGAAGGTCACATGTTCAAACAATGGAAATAGTTTTCTCTCCAACTCAAAGACAAAGTTGTTTACATTTAGACTTTCCCTGATCCAATAATTTGGGAGCTTTATACAAAGGGCCACCCTTTTGATGCTCCCTGTCTTCAAGAAATTAATTAATAAAACAACTTCCTTCTATGATGCATATTATTGATAAAAAGGAGGAAGATTAGCTTGATTAAATTACACTCTCTCTACATTGTAGGGGTGAGGATAAATACAGCTAATCCCCCCCTCCCCCAAAAGCCTACAATTAGGAAAACCTCATGCACTGGTTCACCTTTTGTTACTAATACCATGTATATAACTTTAGTAGAACAAACCTTCTAGCGAAAAAAAAAACCTTTTTGATGTCATTTCATTTTTCATACTGATAGTTAACTCTTGTTTATTTTTTTCCAGTAATGTTCAATGCTAAACTAATAAACAGAAATGACTAACCAATTGCATAAGCCTCGAAATTGCCTAAACCCAACCAGAGGACTGGCCTTATAATGTCACCATTCAATTAAAGCAGAATTACTCTATTTATACCACTGTAACTAATAACGGTACAATTAATACATTTACTACTCACCTTGTCAACTTGCCATGATTCCCCCCCCCCATCATCAAAGCAGCAACGTGCTGACTACTGAACAACTCCCCCACCCCAAAAAAAAGAAACAATGACTTTAAAATGATTCCTACTAATCAGTGCAGTTGAAACACAGAATAATTCATGTGGACTTACATTCCTGAGGAGGCAGCACTCGTACTATTGCATGAAGCTCTTGGATGGTAGACGGAGGACGAGATGCTGTTGGGCGGCAATAACCTGTATGCATGAGAACTGGAAGACAATATTCGACATTATAGTCCATGTTGAAATAAGATGGACCCTGCATTTTCATTCCACATTTTAGAGGATCATACCAGCAACAAGATCTGAGTCATATGTATATATATCTGTCCCCCAAAGTTGGCCACCTCTGACCTGCTCAAGAAACAGGTACATAATGATGAGCAGATACAGAGTGGATGCAGAATATGTTCGTAAAATGTAATATATATGAAATGCTACTGGAAAAAAGCATACGATAAACTCGCTATGGTGCTTAAAATAAAATAAATCTCTCTGGTTCTGGAGACAAAAATAAATTGACAGGGGGAAAAGGATTGCCCAAAGATGAAGATGCTTTAAGCAGTCGTAACAAAACATTATAGGCTTTTACTGCATTTACATTATAATCATACAAGGCTTCAAAAATTACACATCAGCTCTTTTCCACAAAGCCTATAAATCAGTCACAGCCGAGTCACAGGACATACAGGTAGGGCTACACAGTGCATGCTTTCAACTCTGGGGAGAATCTCCCACTCACTCGGAGTCCCATCAAGTAAATATCACTTTAACTTAAATATTCAGTTACTTAGAGGGAAAAAAAACTTGAATATTCAGTTGATTGCAGGATTGAAGAATTTTCTTTCAAGTTCTATGTAATAATTCAAGCTACAAGAATGAAAATAAACAAAAGTCCCATAAAACCACAGAAAGATACTATTTTGCACCTTACCTGACGATTCGTAGCAGTAACATGTTCAGCCGGTATCCAGATTTCTAGAGTAGGGCCATGGTGAGAATTTTTACCATCTTTCTGAGGCTGAGATGATTCATATTCCTTCCACAATTTTATCAATTCTTGCATACACTCACCTACTTTATAAACCACAGATGACACCTCTGGCATACCTGAGAAGAGAAGTCTAGAAGTCACATGAATAACAGATGAATCAAATGTTCTCTAGATCCCCACATACACATCCCCACTTTCTTTGCCTAGGTTATTGTCCTTTTAAAATTTTACAACATGCACCAAAGGGGAGCATGTAACAAACCATCAGCTCCTTCTACCTATTATACAGCAACAGAATTGGAGAAATGCACAGAGAAAGAGATTCATCAGTAATGGTCGTTCATGTACTTGTATGCCTATCAAGTTTGTAGAAGAAACCAAAACACAGCCTAACAGGTCCAGCTAGTTCTCTTTTAAAGCAACAAGTATCCAAAGGTTGCCAGTTGCCACGCCATTGTGAATGTCGGTACTTGATGAATAAAGAAGCTAGTTTGGTGGAGTAGGTTAGTTGACAACTTGGAACCTGAGGACCCTACTGGGAAGAGAGTGAAGATAGTATACACAAAAAGATAAGGATGGTTTAGCATAACCTACCAAGAAACTAACAGTAGGACAGTTGGCAACATTGACTTAAGGACCTTGCAGGGAAGAGTACGAAAAGGTAAACACAAAAATCCAAAGACGGTTTAACATACCTACCAATGAGGACAAAGAAGATAGGAAAAGTATGTAGAAAAGATAAAAAACAGCACAAGCTTTTAAAAATACAGTAGGTATTGCAGGTGTCTTTAGCATAATATGTAAAATCTCTGGACGCCATTCCAAGAGATCTGAAAAAGAAACTGCACTACATCAGATAGGGGTAGGGAGGGCTATCCCCATTATGCAACCCAAACCTCAATGGGCCTCCTCAAGGAACAAAAAAAAGGAGTAGGTATCATCATGGACAATAACCTAAAAGATTTCACATAGGTGCTAAACTAATAGCAGCCAAACAAGCTGGTTTCAGGTAGAGAAATAACAATCTCATCATTAATAATACTCCTCAGCTAGGCTCAGATGAAAACGCCGGAGACAAGTTACATCAGATAATATTATATCATGCAAGGGATAGTCAAAGGCAATCCAGATGGCCATTGACAAATAAAATAGCACCTATGAATCTCTGTGCAAGAATAATAGATAAGATATTGTAAGAATTGCAATATAATCCACAGAAATCTAAAACATGGATTAAGTGTGGAATAAATGGAATGAATGATAATCCTGAGAAACAAATGGTGGAATTAAAAGGAGAAATATAATAAAAGGGGGTGACCCAGTGAACTAGGCCCCCATATCGTTCAGACTCAGGTGGGTATATGCAGCCTTCCCCCTGTGTTGATTAGAGACTTTTCCGTGGTTTGAACCCGTGACCGCCAGATCATGATGGAATAACCTTACCATAACTTCAAAGCTCAACCTTTTGAAATATAATAAAAGCCATTATTATAATACGAAAAAATGAAGTTGGTCAGAAAACAAATGGAAACAAACATTTTATGGAAATCAAATTAAAACTCAACAAAAAAATTTCTAAAAAATTCCAAACAGAGGGCTGTATATGGAGAGTGATGGTGGAGGAATAGGAATGCCAAATACAGTAGTCCAAATGAAAGGTGAAAAATAGCAATAATGCATAAGCAACGACAACAATAAAAGGCACACAGAAAAAAGATATGCAAAAAAACCCCCTTGATGATTTTATAATAAAGTAGATGCTGAAATAGAGAGAATAAAATATCCAAACTTAATACAGCAAAAGATAGAAAAAGTAAAGCTCTTGGATTTTTTTAGCCAAGTGACAACATTTATTATTAAATGTTAATTGCACCAAAAAGAAAAAAACTACGCATTCTAAGTACTAGTAGAAGTAGTCAGATGAAGATATATAAAGTTATATAATGTACAATGTTGCTATATGAATAGGAATATCCAAAAAGTACTTAAAATGAAAATGATGTGTTACAAACCCTTGCAACATTATAGAGATTTTGGGAGTTTAAATTAAAATTATGCGTTGTCAATCCTCTCAATGTAGGAAAGAAGACAGCCATTAAAGTGTATGAGGCAAAAAGAGATGTTAACAAAAGCCTTTGATGAAGCTAAATTTAAAGTATAAAATATTTTTGTAGTGAACCAGATGCTGAAAATAGAGAGAAGATAATATAGAAACTTCCTACATAAAAAAAATAAAAATAAAAAAGATTAAAGCTCTAGACATAAATGCATAAAAGTACAAATGAAGATATAGAAAAGACAGATAAAATAGAAACTTCCTACAAAAAATGAAATAAAAAAGATTAAAGCTCTAGGCATAAATGCATAAAAGCAGACATGAAGATATAAAAAAGACAGATGGAAAGATTACATAAATAATTTCAATTAAAACGAAGTAGAAGACGAAAATCTAGAATTAACCAATAAAGATGTCTGAAATTTGTTTTTGTAATCTCATTAAGGAAAAATGGGAAAAAAATGATTAGTTTGGTTTGGTTTGGTTTTAGCTACTCCACAGAATGGGACATACTGGAACTTATTGCAGTGCTTTATAGGTGTTACGCATTAAAATTATGATTATGCAGGGATTGTTATAGATATGCTAAACTATAACATTTTAAACGTGAAAACACATGCTTTGTAGCCAACTTCCATGTCCTTTCTTTAATCATAAGAGTTCAAGAGTAAAAAAAAAACTAGAAATTAGAAAAGAACAAAAAAAAACTTCTCCTACCAATCACATGCTCCTCTTTCTTCCAAATCTACTGATGGCTATAGTCCTGCGAAAAAATTTCTCCTTCAAAATACTATACACCTTTCAGGCATTTTTATCCTTCTTGTATGCAAGCATAAAGGCACCCACCAGCTCAAAAATACTTCTTTGTTAGGAGATAGGCACATCATGGGGAGGATAGGCATGTGTATATATGCTATGAGTGACAGTGAGACAGAAAGTGAGAGAAAGAAAGAATTAAGAGGTTAGATTAAATAAAAATCAACAGACCCAAGAAATAAAATAATACATTCCCCCCCCCCAACATGTATAAAATACATATGTGCAATTATTCGTGTTTCTTTTCAATTTTGTTGCCTAATAATATCAGAAAGCATATTGAAATCAGCTAGCAAAGGCTTAACCACTTGATGAACAGTAGCCATGAATATGAACTTAATTTCTTAAGATCATAGACTATATAATAAATGGATGTTATATCTTTGCTAAAAGACTTGGTAGCTGATTCCAAGAAAAAAAATTAGATTCTTATTTTGCAGTGTCTATAACTTACATTTTATTGATTTTGTCAAGCTTTTTTTTCAGAAAGATATTATCTTAGAAACCAGATATAGAGAGAAAGAGAGAGAGAGAGAGAGAGAGGTCTAGGAGGATAACCCATATATCTTAAAATTATATTCCAGAAAATCCAGGAAAGAATAAGACTGTTCAATTGATGAACCAGAGCTTAAGGCAGACAAATTGAAGCCTTCAACATCTCTATTCAGATTGTTTAAAATCTAAAGGATGGAAGAGTGCACGAGACTCCAACATTGTTGAATCTGAGGAGGTCAGATGTAAGCACTTACCTCTCCATAGTAGAGAGGCTGTTTCCATAGTGTGATTTGGTAACCTCTAAGACATAATAGAACAATCTTACAGTTATGGGAAGGCTTACCTAGAGGGATTTCAGAAAATCTAACAATAGAAAAAAATATGGAAAATTTATCAGAAAATTAGTAATATTTTGAATAGATTTTTTCTCAAGCTTCTATTTTCCATCAAACTTTCCTAGACCAAAAGAAATGGAAAGCATTAGGTTTCATTTGGCTTAAAAAAGAAAAATATCAATTGAAAATCATTTTATTTATATTCTTTCGTTATTGTATGTGCCTCAACATGTCACCAGACAAGGAGACACTGTATACTTCCAGAACTCCTTAGATTTTTGCTGTTTCTTTTGCCTGTTAGTTGAATTTGCTCATGCCACTTGTAATCTAAGAATATGTGGTTACACCACCTTGGTGCAAACGGTGAATATTTGAACCTTACCTCTCAAAATAGCAAAAACTACTTAAGGGGAGAAAGGGAGTCAAGCACCAGGAGATGACTTTGTAGAGATGAAATAGCATATGAAAATTCTGGTTCTCAAAACTGAATGGCAACATCTTACCTTGAGACCTGCATAGAATCCATGCAAATGTTTATCAAGGTGTTTAACCACCACAAAAGAAAATACAAAAGGAACAAAATGAAATAAATATAAAAAGTAACAAAATGGCGTATGAATTTAAGTTCTCTATGTCACAAGTCATTACACAGTATCAAAAAACAATGTTATAATATACTTTGCAGGAAGACAGTCAATTCAAACAATAACCAGACAATCATGTGCAAGAACAAAAGATTACAAGAACTCTAGCTGTGAAAACTCTTTTATCTCTAGGCAAGAATTACAATTCAAAAGCATTGTTACCAAGTTATCTACCTCTCAAATTATCAATTGCTTCAACTTTTTTCTTGAAGTTGTGATCCCCTTGATGAGATACTATCACGGAATCTTCTTTTATCACTACATTTAAAAGGTTGTGGCAGCAGACGAATATCCATGTTTAATTGTTTGGTTAAACCTTGAAACAGCTTTGCACCCTCCAATCATAAAAACTCCAGTCACTACTCTGTTTACCTCTTTTGTTATGTCAATTCATCCATATTCCAAGGTGAAAAACAAGTTCCAAATCCAATCCCATATATTGCCAATGCACTATCATTACAGTTGCATTGTTTCACAAAATAGAAAGAATTTCAAGACTATCAACCCCAAAATAGCAGTATTCAACACTATCACCACTAAAGTATGCTTGCCAATTTACTGACATAATAAGTATCTACCTTAGTGACCGAGTCAAGGTGCAATGAGGTTGCCCCAATCTAAATTTGGAAATGATAGAAAACCATGGGAACAACGTCTTTATAGTACAAAGAAAAGGCTACATACATCTAACTCTCTATAAAACCTATGATGTGGGGGCCTTGCATGCTAGGACTCCCTTTAATAAATATCAAACTTCAATACTGGATGCAGGGGTCTTTGGGCCAAGTGTTAGCCAGTCCCAAGCCCAGGAAAAGTGGGAGGGTTGTGAGTTATGTAACAAACAAATAGCAAAATTCTTTTGTTCAACCTTCGACATGAATTTGAAAGCTAAAGAGATTTAACACTGGAGCATTTGCTATTGAGACAACCATATCACCTGAGTACAACATTAAATAGACTAAATCGACAGCAGTATCACTCAGGTATAGTGAATGTTCAAGGGCTACCAAATCATGGACCAATGCAGCTAAAGTAGTCCAAGATAACAATATTTGACTAGGAACTTGGGTTGGTACTTTGATAGTAGGCTTATAGAGATGGTATATACTATGACAGAAGAATAAATATATTGTGCCTAACAGAAACAAGGTGGTAGGACTGGGTACAAATTATAGAACTCTAGCAAAGATGGAATTGAATGGAGTTAGCATAACTGAAAAGCTGAAAGAAAATGTGCAAAACATACTACAGAAGCAACCAATCAGCATGCATAAGATTCTGAAAAAAAAAGTAGTCTAGCATAGAAAGAGTTTGCTTACTCAAATTCATCCTGAGCACGGGACCTGCAATGAGTCTTCTGATCAGCAACTTGGGGACTACTGCCAGGGAGAAGCACTCTCTTAGGCTGCTGAACTCCATAGCTAAAGGTCTCTCCTTCCCTTTCTATAGCTCCATCCACATCAACACCTCCTCCATGTGATTCTTCATTATAGCAACTACTACGCTTTTCAGGTCTCTCTGCTTCTACATCGCTATTTCTTTCCTTCCTCTTTTCTATAGATTCCCTCTCCGCTTTTTTCAAAACATCAATATTGTTTGATTTTTTCTGATCAAAAGGAAGATTCTCGTGCTCAGATGCTTGGTCCACTATCTTCTTCTCATTGCGAGAACCCTCTTTGTCCACTCTGTTGGAAACTTCCCTATTCACATAATCCCTTTCTCTTTTGTTTGGTCTTTCCTTGTCTTTTGGGGCATCATTCTCCCTCTCCCACCGCTGTGCTTCCCTTTCTTCCCTCATTGATTCCTTATAACCAATACCGCTACTTCCGACTGGCAAGCTACTCCTACGTTCATTTCTATGTTTTTCTCTATCACCCCAATCGGGGTGCTTGCCCTCCTTCCATTTCCTGTCTTTGTCATTGTATTTGTTCTCACCTTTCAGGTCAACATCATTTGCTTCCGCATACTCTCTGTCATCATTTGCAGGGCCTCCCTTTCTCACATCAATCGGCCCAGGGAAACTGGCATGCAAATTAACCCAGGAATCCACATTCTGATGATCCACATTCCCAGTACTAACAGGAGGATCAGAATATCTTTTCCCTTTGTGGTGCTCTTTCCAATTGCAGTGACTACTAACTGCACCAAAACCATCTTTATCTATCTTCACATCACTCTTTGAATCCTTATAAATCTCCCTGTCATATTTCACTTCTTTATATTCATCCCCTCTTCCCTCAAGCCTTCCATCCTTCTCAGTTTTGGTAGTTTGATCATAAAGCTCCCCTTGTTCCATCTTATCCTCCATATTTTCTTTCAATTCTCTGAATAATTCTAACCTGTTTTGTGTACCCGAAAAGGTGTGAATCACAGGGGAGCCACTCATTGATGATGACATCCGATACATGGAATGAATAGGCGATCTTCTGTCCAAATCACGAGATTCAGCCCGGGGAAGTTTTCCACCCCGCATTTCTTGGCTTGTCTCATAGTGCACGTTGGGGTAGGAGCCACTATCTTCATGTGGATACTTTGAGGAAGACGACAAATGACTGCCCTCCCCGTGTGACCGCTTTGGGACACCACTCATACTCTTCAATACAATTCTCGGACTCAGTCAGCTTCCAAGGCAATATTGACCATAATTGCAGAATATTTCACAAACATTCTAGGATTGAAAACCATTCACAAACGGGCACCCTGAACACAAAAATCACATATCAGCAAAGCAGAGACCTAATTTCAGTCCAAAATTGTTCAAAGACTAGAAAACTAAATAGCTGTTTAGTTTCATTGGTAAAATAGTTCTATCTCAAAACAATTACCATTTTTTGAAGAAATTAATCATTTAATCTACCAGTTCTAAAGAAATTGATCATTTTAAGAAATTAATCTATCAGAAAATAATTACACTAGTTTTCCTTCGTCTGGTTGAGGAAAATAGTTTTCCTTTGAGCAGTGGCAGTGGCAGTGGCAGTGGCGGTGGTAATAATGATGTGTAGACACAGGTTATGGTACTAATGACATGGCTGGTGATATACCGGTGGCAGTGATAGGGGGGTAATGACCAGTGGTGAGGTTGTGGTGACGGCTGTTGTAGTATGGGGACCTTGGGACTCCAGTTGTTGGTGGCAGTGCTGGTGACTGTGATAGTTCTAGGGATGATGGTGCCCGGAAATCAAGTTCCTTCAAAACGAAAAGAAGACAATTTCCTTCATTCATTGGAAATATTTTCCATTCGCAATATTCTCTACATCCAACCATACAATGGAAACAATTCCTTATGTTTCCTCTGAAAATTACCAACACAAGTAGATAGGGATTAATGCTGTCGAAACATCAAAGAACGGTACATATATAAATGAAAATTTCCATCCGCAAACGAAGATAGCTTAAAATAAATCGAAAAACACCGAAGCATTCAGAGTAGAAGAGAAGCAATCAGGCACTGACTTTGATATATATTATCATAAGCTGGATAAATTAGATGATGAGAAACAAATGATAAGAAAGTCGCATACCAAATAGAATTCCTTACATTCTGTAACAAATAGGAATATTGTCAGTTTCAAGCCCTTCGAATACAACGGAAGACGACAAACCGCAAGACGAAATGAACGAAATCGTTGAAATGTAGAGCAAATGCAAACGCCTCAAAGATTCAAATGATAAAATTCATTGCCGAAGAAGTGTAAGATTTGATAGGAATTAACGTATAGATGAAACCCTAATCCCCGGCTTTTGATCAAATCGAGCAAAACGCTCAGCCACAAGGATTCTGCTTACTGTTCGCGTCTGTTTCGATACTTTTCTCTTTTCTTCTTTTTCTTTTCCTTTTTCTTTCCCTTTGTGTCACGCAATAGATTTTACCTTTTTTTTTTTGATAAAAAGTTTTTTAATCAACCAAATTCCCCATGCAATTTGGATCAGTAAAAAAATACTAAAAATATTCTTTACTTTTTTATTTATATTTTTACTATTATTTATAAAATTCTATAGTAAAATTCTAATTTTATTTTATATGAAAATTTATCCCCAAAAAGAGTTAATAATTAAATTAAACAGAATTTAAAATTGATAATGGAAATAAAAAATGCATTTAAATCAGTTTTTTTTAATTGCCAATTAAAAACTATTTATATAAAATTTGAGCTAAAATATATTTTAATAAACGACCATACATAACATAACATAACGTAATCTATATATATAAGCACATAAAAATATATAATTTTGGAAACTTTAATTATACAGGAAAACTTATTTAATATAAATTTTTATTTAATTTTTTTTAAAATTAATTTTTTGAAAACTAGAAATTGAATATGTTTTTTTAATAAATTGTGAGCTTTATTTTTTTAGATTTTATATAAATTCTTTTATCGATTTTAAATTCAGATTAAAAAAAACTCTAAAAAATGTTTCTACTATGCTACAACTTATAATTTTCCATATAAATATTTGCATGAAATATATTTTTTCAAAAACTACTAACAAACACATAAAGACATCAGGCGTTGGGATCTCATTCGGAGTTTTTTTTTAAATATTAGATTTAACATTTAATGTATATTAATATTATAAAAATTTAAATAAATATATATATAACTATTTTTAATATTTTTTATTTTCAAACTTTAATTCAATAACGTTCCCTCCCAATCACCCACGGAAATGAGGGGAGCCCCTGCACAAAAGTAATTACTTTTGACCGTTGATTCAAGATCTTAGGGCTCTAATTCTAATATTTTAAAAAAACAATTAAAAATATAATAATGGTTTCGTCCTTTGTCTTTATATGATATTAACATTTTAATATTTTAACATTAAAAAAATATTTTCCCATTTAAAAATATAGAAAATGACAACACTTAAGTCACTTTGGATCCAATAGTCATTTGTGCACTTGAGACGCCTCTTCATAGGAATCCCTCTCGATCCATCACCCACCCATCTCCCCTCTTACCCTTGCCTTTCTTTGGTTTTTCATATATGCACAGGGGACCAACAGCTGGGAGGGCTATTATAATCTGCCTTATAAGATTAATTTTCATATCTATTTAACGATTAAAATTAAAAATTAAAATATAAATAATTAAGATTAAATAGTCATTCAAATTACCTAATTCAATTTCACCGTTCATTTTTAAATTTTAATTTTAATCGTTAGCTAAATATAAAAATCAATCCGCTAAAAAGGCCACAATAGCAGTTGGCAACAGGTGGCAGCACAGGAGAGAGAGTGGGGGGGGGGGGGTTATGTGCCTTCCACAGGTGGAGGAAGACAAGGAGGAAGGGGGTGGAAAAACCAAATTCATTATTCACATTATTCACATTCTCCCAACAGCAATTTCTTCTGAAAATAAAACGATACTTACTATGTAAAACCAAATCACAGTACCTAGGAAGCAGATAATGATCGAAGGAGAAACAAAAGAAATGAACTCACCATGGTAAAGATAATAACAGAGTTACAAAATCGTTTTTCCCCAGCAAATGTGCAGCTAAAATTCAGTGTCAAAGCAAGCAACCAGGACCTTCGTGACCATGGACCTGGCAAAAGGAATGTAGCTCAAGCTGTACCTGCAAATCAATCAGATAGAAAGCAGAAGTTCATATCAAGAAGCCATAGAATGGGTGTC
>JAOVVI020000538.1:8963-28596 GCA_028571085.2 Nepenthes alata | reverse complement strand
CTTCTCTCTATAATTATCTTGTGTGTTTTTTAACCTTTATTATTAAATAAAAATTTAATATTTTAGAGATTAAAAAATATAAAAAAATTATGTATTGTATTTTTTATAGGTTAATTTTATAATATTAATATCTATTAAATATTTAATTTAATAATAAAAATAAATAATAATTATTTAGATAATTCTTTTAATTTTTTTAATATATCATCTGTTGGATTTTTTATCCAATAAATGACATAAAAATATATTAAATATATCTCCCTAGAAATATATATCCACTCGAATCCTAATAGATGAGATGGTACTATGTTTACGCGAGTCTCTCTTTAATGCATCTAATATCAAAACAAGATGTTCGGTATAGAAGACTAATTTCTTTTTCTACAATTTTAAAAGTATTTAATATATAAACTTGTATTATATAAAAATTTATTTTCATAATTTATAATTTTATATTATAGTAAAATAATAATTATTATTTTATTAAACTCCTATCGATAGCTGCACATTCATGAAAACTCAGTGGATCATAAATTAAAAAACTATTATGACTTTTTTTTTTTACTTCCTTTTAAAACTTAAAAATTTATAAAATAAAGAACAGATATTATATTAAAATTTTATAATAATTAATATATTTTTATATTTTTATCTTTAAATAAATTTTAAGAGAACAGAACATAACAACAGTCCACAAATTAATGAATGACAAGGGCAAGCACGATATATCTTTATGTTTAACAAGTATCGCCAATGTGATAATATGAAAGTAGTATGGTATTATATGCAAGCCCTAAGAAAGCGGCAACAAGGACAAAAAATTTTTAATCGACCTAAATAGTCTGGATCAATTCAATTCAGAATCATAGATAATAATTTAACTTATATGAAATTTGATTTTAATTTAATTTTTACCTAAATTATGTTTTCAATTCAGTCATATTCAAATAACTTAAACTGAATTAAATAAATTTAACTCACAAATATACACATATATATATATTAAACTTAACTATTATGATAACTAAAAATATATTTTTTGTCATGTATATTTTTATTGTATTTGTGACTCAAAATTTCATTAGATTTTGATTTTTTTTTTTAATCCATTTGTCATGTAACACCATAACATATTGAAATTCTTAAGAGATGTATATGAAAAGTCTTTCTTTTGTCATTATGTTACTCAACTTTAGCTCAATTGCTTCCCGAATAATGCTCATTTAGACCGAATTGCATATGATCATAGGCAACATATTAGAGTAGAAAATATTAAGACATTTGGTATACAGCATAGCAAAAAGGCAACAGAGACTATAAATAGAGTCAATGAAGGATTCATGGGACTCATCCAATAAAGAAGTAGAGATTTCATTCTCTCACTTCCAAATTGGTGAAATAAAAAACAAGTGGTATAACATATACGCTACGATATAATTCTCGTTAAGAAGAACATGTGTCTTAACTCAAGATGCCATTGTAGTTGCTAGTCAAGTGCCTAACTTGAGTACTCATTTTGTTTGTCACTTTCACGTGCCCAAAAAAATCTTGCTTCCTGCTTCCTACAAAAGACATGATTTGTGGGACATCCATGTATGGTCTAGAGACCTCACCTTAGCACTTAGATGGCGATACTTTATTATATCTATCAATATTAATTGATCTAAAAGTAATAAGGGACATAATATCTTATGTTTACTGCTGATTATGCGTTAAAAGTGATCACTCTTATTAGTAAGCTGACCTACACTTGTTGACGTACTTGTATATCATTATGTGTGAACAATTGATAAATAACTTTCTATTTATTAAAAAATATTTCAAAAAGATAAATTTAAGATTAATTAAAAATAAATTATAAAATTGCAACCCACATTACACTGACTTCTCACACATGCCTTAAAAGTATCTCCTACTATAGGCTTACTCAAGGGGTCCGCAACTATTCGAGTTGTAGAAATGTATTTCAAAGTCACGCCTATCTATACACAATTATATCTTGCATGTAGTGACATTGTATATCTATATGTTTGGTTCTCCTATGACACTTAGGATCTTTGGTATAGGCAAAAGATGAAATAATGTCTCAATAAATTATTACAAGATTTAAAGTATCATTGACAATTTTTAGATCAATAAGAAACCTTTTTAATCGAACTATTCCTTCAATAGCTGTTGAATAGGTGACATATCCCACATGCATCATTGATAATGCTATCTTGGGTCATTTCTTGCTATTTCAAGTAATAGCACAAGAATTAAGTAAGAAGCAAATCCAGAAATAGTTTTGCATTAGTCTAACTTACTGTCCCAATTAGCATCACTATAATCCATTAATCGCAAATACGATCTCTAATCACAAAGCAAGCCAAATATATTACATTTGTTTGTTTGAATACATAGCATAACATATATTAGACTACTCATGGCACTAGCATAGGGTACATTAGAATACCCAGAAGTCTCTTAGATCGGTCCCTAAATATCTTCACAACCATAACATAGTTTTCCCCATCCATGTCCTTTATTTCAAAATTTAAAGATAATAACTATTTGATGGTAATTATTAACTCATTATCATTTTTAGCCTATTATATGTCATCAATATATAATGATAAAATTATGAAAATGTTTTTAAATTCTTTGACATAGACGTAGTGGTCCTCTTCGATTGTCATAAAACCATTCGAGAGAATTTCTTTATAAAATCTAAGATACCATTGCCTAGATGATTATTTTGGACTGTAAATGAACCGTTTAAGCTTCCATATTTTGACCTCTTATCCATTTACTATAAGAGTAATTTGTTGATCCATTTAGATCTATTCATCTAGTTCTCCATGTAGGAAATCAATTTTAACATCTATTTGAAGTAATTCTAAATCAAATTTAGCTACAATAGCTAAAATTAGACGAATAGAGGCAAATCTCATAACCTGTGAGAAATTTTCTCATAGTCAGTACCCTTCTATTTGGTATAACCCTTTTTAACAAGTCAAGTTTTGTACATTTTAAGTATGTCGTTTGCCTTACATTTAACCTTGAAAACCCATTTATTTCCACTAGCCTTTCTCTCAAGGGTAAGGTTTGCCGGATCCCATACTTGATGCAGCCTTATTGATTGCAACTCATCATCTATTTCTCTAATCTATTTAGCTTTTATAAATAATGATAAGGCCTCCTGCATTTGTTTTGGGCTTATTGCCATCATGCAAAGCAACCCTGAAAGTTTCCATTCAATCTCGAAACATTGTTGGGGGAATTTAACCACATTGACTTCTATAAAGTTGAAATTGTTACGAGTCATCATCTAATAATGTATTCCCACTAGAAAGCAAGTCACACCCACTTTCCCTAAGCATAAGATTATTTTTTTCCTCGTTCTTAACTAGATATTTTGAAGTGCCTTTTTATTGATCTTCAAAGTCAAAAAATTATTAGATTTTTTCAACTTCACATCCACTTGGAAGTTCCTCCTGAATGAAATCAACATTTTGTGATTTAATTTTAGTGACATTTCCATCCAAATATTTAACTATAAATACATAGTAATTGAAATATACTAAATATCTTATCAAAATACTTTTTTATTCATCTAGGGTGCAGTCTTCCAAAGCTGTGGGAGGTAATACAAACAAAACTTGTTGAGCCTCCGGGACCACGAGATACTCAAATTTGGTTTCTCACTGATGCATAGTTCATATGAAATGGAGGCTATTGACTTAGAGGAAACTCGGTTAGGAATATAGGCCGTAGCCAATAATACATCACCCCAATGAGATATAGGTTTGCTTGTGCCATTATTTACCTAATCATCAAAAGCATTGTTTGATTTCATTTTTTTGCAAAACCATTTTATTACGGCATATAACTGTCTTTTGATACCTTTGTTATTATAGAGTATATTAAATTATTTAGATAGATATTCACCCAAAGATCAAACTTATGAGCTTTTATGCTCCTATTTAATTGATTTTTAACAAAAATTCGATACTTTGAACTTAAGAAAATTTAAATAGAAATGACCGAACCATATATAATAATCTACAAATATAATAAAGTGTAGACTATCATATCTTACCATTATATTCATTTGACCACATATATCAAAATAGACTAACGTAATGAAAAAAATGGTCTGATCGCTTTTTAAAATTGTTTTCTTTAAACTTTTCAATTATACATTGTTTATATGTTTGTAAATAAACTTTAGTGAGATTGCCTATAAGACCGTCCCTAACTAATTGTATCATCCTATTGTTCTCTATAAAGCCAAGTCTAACACGCCATGTGCTTGTGCTAACATTCACATTTGGTTTCTCTATCAATGGAAGTCAAGCAAATAGATGTAGCATTCATTAGAGTAAATAAACTTTAGTGAGATTGCCAAACCATTTTGTTGAGCCCCCGTGACCACAAGATACTCAAAATTTGGTTTCCCGTTGGTGCATAGTTCTTATGAAATGGAGGCTATTGACTTAAAGGAAACTCGGTTAAGAATAAAGGTTGTAGCCAATACATCACCCCAATGAGATATAGGTTTGCTTGTGCCATTATTTACCTAATCATCAAAAGCAATGTTTGATTTCAATTTTTTGCCAAACCATGTTATTGCAGCGTATAACTGCCTTTTGATACCTTTCTTATTATAGAGTATATTAAATTATTTTGATAGATGTTCACCCAATGATCAACCTTAAGAGCTTTTATGCTCCTATTTAATTGATTCTTAACAAAAATCACATAAAGTCCAAAAAAATTCGATGCTTTGAACTTAAGGAAGTTCAAATAGAAATGACTGAACCGTATATAATCATCTACAAATATAATTAAATATAGATCATCATATCTTGCCATTATATTCATTTGACCACATATATCAGAATAGATTAACCGTAATGAAAAAAATGGTCTGATCGCTTTTCCAAATTGTTTTCTTTAAACTTTTCAATTATACATTATTTACATGTGGCTAAATAAACTTTAGTGAAATTGCCTATAAGATCGTCACTAACTAACGTTATCATCCTATTGTTCTCTGTAAAGCCAAGTCTAACATGCCATGTGCTTGTGCTAACATTATCTATGAAAGTCAAGCAAATAGATGTAGCATTACTAACAAAATAATGTAAATCTAATATTATAAAACTATTAAAAATAAAATCATATCCATAAAAAATTATTCCAAGATATAGTAAAATGTCATTATTCTGAAAAAAAAATTAAAAATCAAGTCTTATTAAGACAATTACAGATATTAAATCTTACCTATCTCCAAAACATATGATATATCGTAGTGCAATAGAGTGCACCACCACCTAAATTTAGCTTGTGAGTGCCAATCCCAAGCACACCCACACAACTCCATTCCCTATTTTTATGTCTCTACTCTAGGGGGAATTTGACAATATTTCATGAATCCAACTCGATCTCTTGCTATATATTTGGTTGCTGCTGAGTCTATAATCCATACTGGAGTATAGACAAAAACTATAACATGACTAGTTACACAAACTAAGTAAGAAAAGGAAGAAAATACATTATTTGGCTCAATACTTTCATGGGTAAAGTGGCACTCTTTTTCACAATTGAAGCAAACTAGCTTAAACTCATCGTTTTTTCTTGACTTGTTTTCCTCTTTTCCACTTGTTAGTCCTCTACTTCTTGTAAGGAATGAATTTCATGAATACGATTGTTTTGATAATTTTGATATGAGCTCAGAAATTTGAAATTTTATTCGAGACGCCACGATATTATAAGAAAATAATTGTTAGACTTGGCTCGTAACCGAATAAGTTTCGGTTGGTTAAACTAATATTCTGGTAGACCCGAAAGCAGCCTAGGGTCTGTTGTATCTTTCAAACAATGACATAACCAAAATTTATAGTTGAAATTATGATTGGAAGGATCTAATGGCAACTATAATAAAATTTTATATACTTATACAAATTGGTGGAAGTGGAAAATTAGAGGGAGGCCGGCCAACACATATAAATTAAGCTAATTTTATTACACCATTAACAATTAAATTTTAATTCTTATAAAGGGACACATGTCACCTCCTCATGATCCAACACTTAGAAAAATTTAGTATAGCGAAAGGCTTTAGTAGGGAATTAGAATGATGAAGACACACGACACTATACACCCTCCGCTAACACCCCACTAATTTCAATTGAATAAAAAATAATTTGCATGGTCAAAATTTGGGAGGGACACACAGAAGTTTGAGGATTAAAACACCTATTATTATATCCAAAATCAACCACCAATGAAATACCAATAAGTGGCTTAAGGAGGGAGAAACACATTAGCATTTTGCATGTGCGGAATCACCATAGGGTTGCTAAGAATTTGATACCAATTGGGGTAGGTGGCAACACCAAATTTACTAAGCAATGACTCAGCATTTTAGGGACAAATAAAGCTAGAAACCATAAAAGAAAAGAGAAAAAAATGGAGAAAAATTGAGAGAAAAAGCAGACCAAACCGGGAGGAGAAAACAGAGCTGAGAGGGAAGACCTGACTGTTTGGAATTAGGAGTTCAAATTTAATTCTACAATAAATCAGGCAAAAACACCACTACCTCTTTAATTTGTTGTTAAATGTTGAATATTATCTTCAAGTATTATTGCTCCAATACTTACAATTCCTGTCATACCCATGTGAGAATTGGCAAATATCAGGGACATGTCATCTGTTGTTTCCGTTGCTAAACCTTGCTGATGTTTAAATTTTTACATACTCTATTTGATCGATTAATATCATAAAATTTTTAGTGTAAATACTTTAATATATTGGCTAAATCACCATATTTTTGTACTAAAATTATTTCTCATAAAACCGGCCGATTCTATAGATATAAAGTTGACTGACAGACTGAACCAACTGAAAACAGAGCAACTACTAATACTGATCTTGGCTGCTATTTTCACCAGGTTTTCGACCAGTTGAAACTCCACAAAAATTAATTATGATACTTTAATGAACTGGCTATTTGTCATAAAATTGGTATAAAATTATCTTTTAAAAATTTGACCAGTTTAGTCCAAGAAAACGTATATATCACTGAACCAGCTAGAAGTAGACTTGTGTATGAGAAATTGGTGCACAATTTTAAATCAGGTAAGAATAAAATTAGAAACTTATATGATTCGGTTCAAAATTTTGTACTAATCTTGAAAATATATGAAAAATAATTTTTCATGGAAATTTTTCCACTGAACTGGTGGCAAAATCAGAGTCTGTTATTGAACCGGCCGCTAAATTAGTTTGGCATTTTTTCCAAATCTTGGTGAACCGGTCAAGAATTTATAGGTGAATCGATCATATATAGTATGTTAAGATAGTAAACTGATCAAATATAAAGTGAACCGGTTGATCGCTAAGTGAACCTGCTGCTGAATAGGGTAAAGAACAGATTTCAGCAAACCGGTCCAACATTTTGGTTCATGAATGGGAAAAAAAGTGAACCGGTTCAGACAAATTTCAATAAATAATAAACTAGCCAACCCATTTTAGATACATGATAAACCAGTTCACATGATAAAATAGAAAGAATTTCTTTGAAAATGCCGAATCAATCCATGAACCAATTATATGAAAAAACCAGTTGAGAGAATTTAAAAAGAGATTAAACCGGTTGGTGAACTAGTGAAATTAGAGGGCTAATAGACAGGAAGATGAAAAATATGTTACTTAAAAATTTATTCCAGCACTTACAAAAAATTTGTATGACCTTATTTTTATATTATACAATGATATGATTTTGTATATATTAAGTTTATATATGAGTGGAAGCTTATTATGATTTTATAAGAATACAAATTTTCTCTAAGATAAGAAAATTAAAAAGGAGAGGTAAGAAGAATAAGAAACTTCCACTTAAAAATTTTAAAGAAATAAGAAAAGTAAATTAAAGATTTTTATTCAGATGATAGTATTCCCTAACATGCTTTAGAATATTATAGTATAGATCGTTATTTGATAAGTATCACGATACAATTTAGGCTCTATCTATCGGGATATAATAGGTATCTATCATCCTATTCTCAGAATGTAAATAAGGAGGATAAGGCATTTGATTGCGTGGATTGAATACAATTCAGATATCGATCAAATGTTCCATCAGCTGGTAAGGCATACTAGCCCTAACTCCTCTAGTTAGGTAAGGTTAGAAGTGCTAGCAAGTATATAGAAAAAAATGTATTAGAAAAAGAAAGTTAAATGTATCATGAAAATATTTCTAAAAATATATATGTATTTTTATATGTATCATAATTCCTATCTTTTATTATAATTCATTTTTAGTATAATATGCATGTCCTCGTATATGTTGTGTCTTATTAAATATTTATCTCACTCTCTTATTATTTTTCTTTTTCTTCAGATACTTCGCAGGAATTCATACCCGGTAAACAAAAATAAGGAAGAACTATTAGTTATATTGTGATTATAAAAAAATATAACTAGCTTAATTTAGGTAATGATGTATGAACTTATAATTTTATAAATATCTTAGGAATGTATTGTTTTAATTTAGAAGTGTATTTGCCAATTTCATGTGGCTGTCTTATAAGTTTCAGTAAAATTTTTATAAGATGAGTTTAAAATTTTAATTGACATTTTTTCCTATCGTGATTATAACAAGTACACGTTCCTTAAGATTATAACAAGTAATATTGTTGAGCAAAAAGGACAACACATATGAATACAGTTAATAATAGATATAAGAACATTGGACGTGACACTTTTAAGCACCGACTCAAATGCTCCATCTTGTTTAGGAGAACAATTAGTGTTTTTACGCTTAGACCTAGTTGTCCTGCACAATCTTGACTTAGCTTTATGCATGGAACTATTAGTCTTAAACGCTTTCAAGTGGTCAGCCTAAAAATCCAAATAATGCTTCACTTCATCAAAAGTTTTGACATTTTTATTGTACATCAAGTTTTGGCTCACAACCTCTCAAGAGCTTGGCAATGAAGTTGTCACTGCTTAGATCTATTGCATATTAATGAGGCTATTTTTAGCAATTTTAAGCTCATATATCATAGTCAATATCATTTTTAAATATTGCTTCTTTATATGCTTAGAGTGTATCTGATAGGAGTCCGACGTCACAATCAATCTACGAAGACTGGTTGCATATGCCCTATAAAACTTTATCTTTAAAGTATTCCAAAATGGCTGAGCTGTTAGATATTCATCAAACTCACCAATTAAATTATTAATCATACTGCTTAATATATTGCAGTGTGTACTTTTATAATTTTTGATATTATATTGTTTAGCTGGAATCAAAAAATTGGTCAAGTTTTTCAAATTTTCTTGTTCATTTAAGATATACCAAATTTGATGATGCTAAATATAATAGTTTTTCCCGTTTAATTTATCTCCCTTACTCAAATAAACAATAGTATCTTTTGAAGTCATACCACTACAAATAATTGTGCATAGGAGATTACTATTTTCACACATCTAGTTATTTTGTTGCCTCAATTTCATTCAAATACTAAAAATAATTTAGACATATTGCAAGACTAAGATCATGGTATACATCTTCATTAACTAGCTACACCTTACATTTGTCTTATAAGATTAACATTTTAAATTTATGACAATTATGATTAAATAAGATAATATAATAAAAAATAGGTCAAAAATCAATTTGGGTTCGATTTTGGAGCGACGCCTGAGGCAGGCCCGAGATGTGCTCGAGCATGGGATCTAGTAGCTTGGCACTCGAGTCATGCCCAAGGTGCGCTGAGCGTGAAATCTAGTAGGATTCGCACTCAAGGAGTGCCCGACTAGCACACGGGTGCAAGTCTAGGTATTTAAATCCATACGATTAGTTTTTTCGCCACCTTTTACAAAACAAGGGGAGAAATGAGAGAGAGAGAGAGCGCGAAGGAGAAGAGGAAATCAAAACTCTCGGGTTCATTTCTGAGGTAAAGCCAGTTAAGATACTCATAGATCAGGTCAAGGTAACTGCACTTCTATACTTTTCTTTCTTATGTTGCTCGTTTCTTGCCGTTTTTTTCTGATATTTTTGTTCAAATACTTATCTAAATTTAGATTTTAAAGTATACATGTGACGCACCGATTTTTAATTATCATAATTATGAAAAATTAAATTAATATAATCAAAATTAGGATTAATCTATTTTGAAAAAAAATTAGTTTCGGTAGCGATAGGAGGCCTCACAAGAGGGGCGCTTGTCGGGCGCCTCGGGTGGCCCGCAAGTGCTCGAGGCAGCAGCCCAGTGTCTTCCAGGTGCTTGAGTGCTTGGGCAGGCGCACCCTGGGAGCCAAGCCAGCGCTTGAGTGTTAACCCGTCTTATTAAAATCCACGAGGGTTTCGTTCTGCTCATTCGGCACCCACGCACACGAAGGGGAGAGAGAGGGAGGGAGAAGAGAGAGAAGGTAGAATACGAGGCTCCCGTATCCGATTCCGAGCTCAAGTTAGTTGGAGAAATGATAGATCGGGTCGAGGCAAGTACATCTATACCCTCCTATTTCATTTTCTTACACTTTTGTTTCATTTTATTCGGGTATCCTCATTTCGATATCCGATTAAAGTTATATTATGTGTTACTCATGTTTGAGTATGCACATTTTGTGAATTTTGTGTCCAAATTTTGACTTTTGTCTGGTTTTTCGCACCAAAATCCTAACCACATGCCCGGACGTTATTACCCACGATTTTTTACGATTTTTATTTAAACTGAATCTAGAATATCATTACCCATAATTAATATATGCTAATTTATTGATTAGATATCCGGTTTGATAGTTTTATGTGAAATTTTGTTCGTCGAAATTGTAGCCCACACCCAGACCACGTTTAACCAATTATTTTAAGTTTTATGCATGATTTACTTTTAATTATGATTTACCCATGTCTTGAATATGTGTATTTATCGATTTGATGTTTGATTTTTATATTTTTACCCATTTGGTGTGTCCAAAAACCCTAGCTGGTGCGCCAACACTATTCACCTGAGGCAATTGGGATTCTTGCATGATTCCTCATTGTTTAATTATTAATTATATTATATATAGTTGTATATGCTCAATCGTATATTCTAAAAATATTAATGTAAACCTTTTTGAATGAATTATCATTCGGAAGCTCTAAAGTTACGTTTAGTCGATGCGGTAAGAATTTTTTAATTGTTCCAAACATAATATCGAACTATGTATATGTTTAAAGTCATGTGAAAATTTAAACCATCAATTAAGCAATATATGCAGGAATACTGAGGGAATGCCTCAATTTGCTGTGTATAATTCGTTCTCCTGGTGTGAGAATTATGTGAAAGAAGTTTGGTGAACTTTTTCTCAAAGATTAAGAAATCATAAAACCTCGACCACGGATTTATATTTAGAGGATAGGATCCCCTGGCATGCCATTCATATTACACTAAAAACTCAAAGATTATCCTGGCCGTGTATTAGAGGAAGTGATATCCTTAGCATGCCTTAGGATATTATGTGGAAGCACGAGGACTGCCTCTGGGTCATGGGAGATATGATGGCATATGTGATGGCCCCGGATATCAGGTTAAAGGTATACCGCTCGCCACGATGTGTTAAATTACGTGGTTATACACTTTAGTATGCGCAGAAATAAACACATTGTAATATTTTAAATTTTTATTCGATTTGATTGGTTTTATTTATTATTTTAGATAATTTGGGTGTAATAAAAATTAATTAAATATTATACATTTTGAAAGATATTTAGAATTATTGGGCTGGTGCCCGAAGTATGCCGCCCGGTCGTCCGAGTATCAATTTAAGTTTTGAGATTTAAAGAGAAAGGAATATAATAATAATAATAATAATAATAATAATAATAATAATAATAATAATAATAATAATAATAATAATAATAATAATAATAGCAACATATTGTATAATATTGTATAATAATAATAATAATAATAATAAATAGAAGCAGGGAGGGATTCGGGAGGAGAAACAGAAACATGAAGGAAGAAGGAGAGGAGAGAGAAAGAGGGATGCCGGGTAGAGAGAGAAGGAGTAAAAACAAGGATTTCGGATCTAATTTCGAGCAGAGCCAGTTAGAGAAGTGATAGATCAGGTCGAGACAAATGTACTCATACCCTTTTTGTTCTATCTTTTAATTTTTATTCGTATTCTCTTGGGTATTTTCGTTCCGATACTCATCCAAAACATGTAAATCACGGAACCCAAGATTATTGTATAAATTATTTGTTATTTAATGACTGATTTTCCCATCATTTTGCGTGGAATAGCTTTACCTAAATCCTAGACTTGCGCCCGGCTGCCGTTTGCTCATTATTTTGAGTTCCAAGCTTAATTTGGCCAGAGAAATTACTGTGCACCCAAGGCACATAAGTAATTTTATATAATTTTTGCTTTGTTAATTGTTAATTAAGTTACATATATTTGCATGTGTTTAATTGTATATCTTAAAAATTATATTCGTTAACCAATTATGAAGGAAATGTTATCCGGAAGCCTCTAAAGTTACATTTGTCTCTCGGTGATAATAATTTTTATTCTTCCCTATGATTTATGATGTATTTACAAATAAAATTAAGTCATAAGAAGATTTAAATTCGAAAGAAAGATAAAATTATACAAGTATACGAAAGGAATGCCACAATTTGTTATGTAAATAATCCGTTCTAAGAACTATGTGAAAGAAGTTTGGTGATACTCTTTCGAAGAATAATAAATCATAAAACCAGGATCACGGATTTATATTTCAGAGCGTAATATCCCTTGACAGGTCATCAATATTACAATAGAAACTCAAGAATTATCCTAACTTTGTATTGTAGCATGTGATGTTTCTTAGCTAGCCTTAAGATATTATTGTGGAAGGACAAGAAACTACCTCTGGGCCTCGAGAGACATGGGAGCATATTGTTATTAGCCCGTGTGCAAGTATGATATGTAGATGGCCCCCTCTCCGGGTCTAAAAGAAGAGTTCACGACCTTAGATCATGTGGGGTATCATGATCCTTTCCTTGTTCTCCCGCACCTTTAACTAGTAAGGCCTATTGGCCCTGATCTGTAAAGATAAATATAAATCGGTAAGTGTATTAAATCATATTTTATATCTTCATGTATCCCTACTTATTACTCCCATCCCATTCCCATTTCATTTGAATATATATTACTTATTATTTGTTTACATTACACTTATTGAATATTTGGCTCACTCTAACTTCTTTCTTCCTTTCAGATAAGCACGTTCTTATGCCTGACGAGTTTGAATAGGACGTAGGAGTAGGATAGGCAAGGGATCTTGCATTGAAGGGCTTTTGAGACTTAGTTTATGATTTTTATATGTGATGGAGTACATTGTATTATTTTGATACGTATATGTATATCGATGTATGTGTATGGTATTGATGGATACGTAGTTTAGTTTTCATTGTATATGATGGATGTATGTGCTTTCGTAAGCTTTTATGGTTATATTTGGCTACCTAATTGATATCTTGTCCGAGTCGATGTCGTACCCGGAGTTATGACGTCGGTGCCACCTGTTGTCCTTGTGGCAGTTGGGATCCTGTGTATGTGTAGTGTGTATATTATGATTGTTGTAAGATAGAAATTCGTGTAGGCTTTGTATTGACTGTTATACGTATTACAGATGGAACTCTGTCAAATTTTTGGCAGAAATTATGATCCATCATAATTGGTATCAGATAAAAAGATGCCTTACGATTGATTTGGATTTTATACGGAAGCGTAGGGTAGTATAGGTTAAGATTGAGTAGGCTAATGTAGGCATGGAATGGCTAAGTTAGGATGGATAGTTCTAGTTAACCTAACCCACGTAACTTAGATTAGAACTAAGTTAGGACGATAGTCTTATTTAATTGCGTAGATTATAATGTATTAATTAGAGTATGATATTTTGACTAACTTGTGTCGTTCTTGTTTCAGAAGTGATATTGAAAGCTGATCATGTCGTCTAGACTGAGGGGTCCGCGTGGAGGTGGTCGGCCGCGAGACTGAGAGGCTGAGTATTTAAATCTATTGGGTCGTACGGCAAATGTTATTGAGAATATGGAGCAAAGAAATCTCACCCCTGTTCTTGCTCTGGCTCCTGTGCAGGCTCTTATTAATCTTGGACCTTCCGCATATGATCGAATTGTCCAAAGCGAGTCCCAGAGTTTTTGGGAGGAGCCTGACCCCATTAAAGCGAACACATGGTTTGAACGGTTGAAGAAGGTGTTTGCTATCACCTGTTGTCCCGTAGAAGACCGAGTTCTGTTTGTGTCCTACCGACTGAAGGGCGAGGCACACCACCGGTGGCAAATGAAAAAGAGAGCCTTTGGGGTGCTTGAGGATGAGATTACCTGGCCGATGTTCGAGGAAACATTCATGAAGAAATATTTTTTGTCTTACCTCCGTGTTCAGAAGGAGGAAGAGTTCATCCGTTTGAGGCAAGGTACCCGGTCGGTTGCCGAGTATGATGCCAAGTTTACTGAGTTATCACGGTTTGCCCCGTATATGGTCGATGACGAGGAGAGGAAGGAAAGAAAGTTTTTGCAAGGCTTGCGGGATGATATCCACAAGCAACTGGCGACCCTAAAATTGACGACTTACGCAGACGTGTTAGATTGTGCCCTGATCCATGAATAAGAGCTTGCCAAGGAAGAGTTCTTCAAGAAGCGGTCACCGGGTAATAGTGGAATTGGTATTAGTTCTAGTACAAGTTCAAGGAGGCCGTCCAAGAAAACAAGGCAGCCAAATTATGATAAGAAGGGTAGTTAGACCTCTTCATCTTCTCAAGCTTCAGTGGGCCCTTGTCAACATTGTGGGAAGATGCACAGGAGTAGGCCTTGTCTTAAATTGACAAGCGGCTGTTTCAATTGGGGCCAAGCGGGGCATAGGGTCAAGGAATGCCCTCATCTGCTGAAGGTCTGTGCTCCGAAGCCTGTGGTACAAGGAAAGGCCTTTGCAGTGTCCGTGGGTGAAGCCAAGGCATCAGATAATGTGGTCGAAGGTATTCTCTCCATTTGTGACATTTTTTGTACAGTGCTTTTTTATTCTGAGTCTATGCATTTATTTATTTCTCCCTGATTTGCTTGTCGTATTGTATCCTCTCCTATGATTCTTGACTTCTCCTTGGTTGTATCGACACCCACGGGATCTTCTATTATCACCAATATTTCTTACCCTGGGTGTGTTGTTGAGGTGAATGGTTTATCTTTGGTTGTTGATTTGATTCTTTTCGAGATGTATGATTTCGATGTTATTCTAGGCATAGATTGATAATCAAGATATCATGCAACTATTAATTGCTTGCACAAGAGAGTGGCTTTTACGATTCCAGAGTGTGAGTCTTTTCACATTCAAGGAATTCGGAGATGAAGAAATCTAGCTTTATTTCGGCCCTCCTAGCTCGCCATTTGTTGAAGAGTGGTTGTGAAGCCTTTCTGGCTTATGCTAGTGTTGTGGAGAGCCATGAGCTGTCTGCGAAAGATATTCTGATTGTATGCGAGTTCGAGGAGTGATGTAGAGCATGAGGAGCATTTGAGGATTGTCCTTCAAACCCTTAGGGAGCATCGATTATTCGCGAAGTTGAAGAAATGTGAATTCTGGCTTGAGGAGGTCATATTTCTGTTATTTTAAATGGAGGTGTCCTGGTTGATCTGAAAACAGTCAAAGTCATGATCAGCTGAGATCGATTGATGATCGTGACTGACGTTCATAACATTTTGGGTACGATCAGCTACTATCGTTGATTTGTAGAGAATTTCTCTCGTATTGCGTTGCTGCTTACCCAGTTGATGAAAAAGAAGGCCAAATTTGAATGAACCGAAGAATGTGATCGTAGTTTCCAAGAGTTAAAGGATCGGCTGACTTCAACACTGATTTTGACTCTTCCTGATGATTCTGGTAGTTTTGAGGTTTACTGCGATGCTTCTAAGGTTGGGCTCGTATGTGTTTTAATGCAGAACGGGAAGGTGGCTGCATATAGGTCTCAGCAATTGAAGGCCCACGAGAAGAACTACCTAACCCACAATTTGGCATTAGTCACCGTGATATTTGCATTGAAGATTTGGAAGCACTATTTGTACGACGAGAAATTTTTAGTATACTCCAATTGCAAGAATCTCAAGTATCTGTTTTCACATAATGAGTTGAATATGAGGTAGCAGTGATGGATCGAGTTTTTTAAGGACTATGATTGTGAGATCCAATATCGGCCGGAGAAAGCAAATGTGGTTGCGGATGCCCTGAGTGGCCGAACTAGTTTGGTGGCGACGATACAGGTGGCGACGATACAGATAAAGCAGATGGAGATACCGGATTGTCTAAGGTCTTGCCACATCCAACGTTACATTAAGGGTAATCGTATGATGTTATCTTACTTGCAAATGAAGCCCAAGATCCTCCAGAGGATTAAAGAAGGGCAAGTGAGTGATCCATTTTTGATAGACATTGTTGGTGATCTTGGTAGAGATTTTTGAGTTGATTTTAGTGTTCGTGCAGATGAAATTTTAAGATAAAGTAACTATTTGTGCTTGATGATAAGGAGTTGAAGGAAGAAATTATGAAGGAGGCACATCGAACCAGGCACACTATCTACCCTGAGATAATTAAAATGTATCAAGATTTGAAGAAGATATTTTAGTGGAGGAACATGCGTAGGGAGGTGGTTGCTTTTGTTAGGTGATATCTCATTTGTCAGCAGCTTAAGGCTGAGAGGAGGAAGCCTTCGGGATTGTTGCAGTCATTGCCTATCCCGAGTTGAAAGTGGGAGTACATTTCGACGGACTTTGTTTCTAATTTGCCTAGGACCCTGAGGAATCATAATGCAATTTGGGTCATTGTGGATTGGCTGACGAAATCAGCACATTTTATAGCCATTCAGACTACATATTCCCATGATCACCTGGGCAACTGTATATCAGTGAGATTGTTAGATTGCACGGTCTGCCAGCATCTATTTTGTCCGATCGTGATCCACGCTTCGTCTCTAAATTTTGAGAGAGTTTGTATCGGGAGTTAGGGATGAATCTGAAGTTCAGTATAACGTATCATTCCTAGACTGATGGTCAGTCAGAGCGGACCATTTAGATTTTTGTTGATATACTTCGAGCCTTGGTGATGGAGTCTAAAGGATGTTGGGATGATCACCTAGCGTTGGCGGAGTTTACATAAAACAATAGCTTCCAGGCAAGTATTGGTATGACTCCATTTGAGGCACTATACAGTATGAAGTGCCGATCTCCGATCCATTGGGAGGAGATTGGAGATAGACGACTTATGGGGCTCGATGTGAATAGAGAGATGTCAGGATAGATTATGGTAATTGTTGATAAGTTGAGGGTTACCCAGAGTCGGCAGAAGAGCTATGTGGACCAAAGAAGATCTAAGCTCCAATTCGAAGTCGGTGATTTTGTGTTCCTTAAGGTTTCACCGTCGAAGGGAATCACGAGGTTTGGCGTCAAAGGAAAGTTGAGGCTGCGTTATATTGGACCGTTCAATATTTTGGAAAAGGTCGAAGAAGTGGCATATCGATTGGCGTTGCCACCTAATTTGGCCGAGGTGCATAACGTCTTCCATGTATTGATGTTGAGTAAGTATGTCTACCATCTGGCGCATACTATTGATTATGGTCCCTTGGTTATCAACGATGATTTAACGTATTTGGAGGAGCTAGTGGAGATCTTAGAACGCAATGATCAAATTTTGCGCTCGAAGACAATCCCTCTCGTAAAAGTTTTATGCAAAAATCATTCCCACGAGGAGGCAACATGGGAGAGAGAGGACGAAATCTGGGAGAAGTATCCCTATCTATTCCAAGGTACGTAGGTTTAATTAATTTCTAGAATTCGTTAATTTTAAGGATGAAATTTTTATATGTGGTGAAGATTGTAATTTCTCAAATTTTTATTCGATTTGATTGGATTTATATATAATAATAATAATAATAATAATAATAATAATAACAGAAGCAGGGAGGGATACGGAGGAGAAATAGAAATGTGAAGAAGGAGAGGAGAGAGAGGGGGACGCCGAGTAGAGAGAGAAGGAGCAAAAATGAGGTTTTTGGGTCTAATTCCGAGCACGAGCTAGTTAGAGAAGTAGTAGATCGGGTCGAGGCAGGCGTATTCATACCCTCATTATTCTCTCTTTCAATTTTTATTCGTATTCTTTCGGGTAATTTCGTTTCGGTACCCATCCAAAACATGTAAATCATAGAACTTATTATTATTGTATGAATTATTTGTTATTTAATGTCTGATTTTCCCCTCATTTTGCGCGGAATAGCTTCGCCCAAACCCTAGACCCGGCCCAGCTTCCAATTGCTCATTATTTTGAGTTCCAAGCTTAATTTTGCCCTAGGTAACGAAAACTCATACCTTGAATAGGGTTATTTACCGTTTGGGTGTCCGATTTTTCATGTTTTGCTCCGTTTTGCATATTCAGACCCTTAAACCAGCAAAACTACTATTCACCCAAGGCACACAAGTAATTTTACATAATTTTTGCTTTGTAAATTGTTAATTAAGTTGTATATATTTGCATGTGTTTAATTGTATATCCCGAAAATTATGTTTGTTAATCAATTGTGAAGAAAATATTGTCCGAAAGCCTCTAAAGTTACATTTGTCTCTCGGTGGTAAAAAATTTTATTCTTCCCTATACTTTATTATGTCCGTGCATATAAAATTAAGTAATGAGAAGATTTAAATCTAAAAGAAAGAAAAAAATTATACAAGTATACAAAGGGAATGCCACAATTTATTATATGAATGATCTGTTCTCCCGATGTAAGAATTATGTAAAAGAAGTTTGGTGGTATTCCTTCAAAGAATAAAAAATTATAAAATCAGGACCACGGATTTATGTTTCGGAAGGTAATATGTCTTGGCAGGCTATTGATATTACAGTAAAAATTTAAGAATTATCCTAACCGTATATTATAGCGGGTAATATTCCTTGGTAAGCCTTAGGATATTATTGTGGAAGGACGAGGAACTGCCTCTGGACCCCGGGGAACATGGGAGCATATTGTTATTGGCCCGTTTACAGGCATAATTTGTAGATGGCCCTTCTTTGGGTCTAAAATAAGAGCTCACGACCTTAGATCATATGGGGTATTATAATTATTTTCTTATTCTCACGCACCTTTAGCTAGTAAGACCTATTGGTCATAATCGTCAACGATAAATGTAAATCGGTAAGTGTATTAAATCATATTTTATATCTTCATGCATCCCTACTTATTGCTCCTATCTCATTCCCATTTCATTTGAATATATATTACTTATTATTTATTTATGTTACACTTGATGAGTATTTTGCTCACCCTTACTTCTTTTTTCCTTCCAAATAAGCATGCTTTAATGCCTGATGAGTCCAAGTAGGACGTAGGAGCAGGATAGGCTAGGGATCTTGTATTGAAGAGCTTTTGGGACTTAGTTTATGATTTCTATATATGATGGAGTACATTGTATTATTTTGATACGTGTATGTATATTGATGTATCTGTATGGTATTGATGGATACGTAGTTTAGTTTTCGCTATATATGATAAATGTATGTGCTTTTGTAGGCTTTTAGGATTATATTTGGCTACATAGTTGGCATATTATCGGAGCCA
>JAOVVI020000537.1:4130-30878 GCA_028571085.2 Nepenthes alata | reverse complement strand
GGCACCACAATTTAAAAACAAGAGGTTAGAGTATTGATGGGATTTGCTCCCTAATTTATCCTCAAAAATTTAAATCAGTAATCTTGCTCAAAAAGATGAAAAAAAGTGATGGGTATGCGTGATAATTTAAGAGTGTGGGGTTTGAATTTAACTCGGAGCGGCTTTGGTGCGGTGTTGTACTTAGTAGGCTCCGACTTTGATATTGAGGGAGTAAAAATTATTGATGAATTATTGAGAGACTCTCCGGGTAAAGAGTTGTCGTTTGCAAGCTCTTGAATGCAAGTCTGAATATGAGTGCACGTGTATAAGTCTATTTGAGCATATTCTTTGGAAAGTGTCTCAAAGATATTTATAACTTTTGGGCCAGTTCAGCTTTATTTGGGTGCTAAGGCTGGTTGCCAACGATTTGTGCCGATTTGGCATGATAGCATTGAGGTTGTGGGTGCAGATTAGGGCAACCATAATCAGTAAAGAGGGTTATTTTCTTCTTCGTAGAAACGTTGAACGTGGCGGATATGAGAGTTGCAATTATGAGAGATTTGTTAAATTGGAGCTGCCGTTAGAGTAATCTATTGAGTTAGAGTTGCCATTATGGGAGAGATTGTGATCAGAGGTAATATTTGGGGTGCAGAATTGGTAAGTAAATTTAACGTGTGGGAAGATGATTGTCGGCCGTTTTGATTGGGTCGAGGTTAACTTGGACTGTCCGGCCAACTGGGACATTGTTTGAGTTAACGAAAGCGTTGATCGGTTCCTAGGCCTCTGAGCCGGATATCCTTTGGATTCATTGCTAATCCGTGGGCCTTCATGTTGGGCCAGTTCATTTTTGCTGTCCCCATCAAGTGTATTATAGTGTTACATTTTAAATATATTATTCACTCATTCTAAATATATTTTAAATATTTTTTAAATATATTTTAAACTCACGAAGTCAAACTCAGAATATCCAATGAAATTATGATATAATATTTTAAGTTTATTATTTAGTAGATTATATAACTTATATGAATGTTTATAAGTTAAAAAACATTAAAACAGTTGTTTATTTTTTATCATAATTATTTATTTAAAAATAAATTGTTATAATATTATTATTTTTTAAATTAGTATTAGTTATTTTAAATTATTAAATATAATTGCTCATTTATAAATAAACAATTTTGATTTATAGATGGAGAAAATTTATCTTTATAAGAGATATGATTTCTTCTATTCTAGTAAAAATCGTTAATCTTTCATCGTTAAGGCAATATCTAGCCATTATTAATTATTTTATGCAAAAAATAATTAATAATATGATATGCTATTTTTGGTTTTTATCTTTCTATGATATTTTTTCTTATATATTTTTAATTTTATTTTTAAAATTAATGATATATATCTATTCATTGATAAATATGACATATAAAAAATATATATTTAAATAATTTAAGAAGACGATTAAAAGTTAAACCCGATAATCTATTTTTTTTGTGAATTTTTTAGCATGTTAAGAAATAACAAGTATTCTTAACCAATTAATTTATTTAAGAAATGATAAAATCTATCAATTAAGTGAGTATTAATTTGAAAAAAAAAAAGTTTATTACTCAATAAAAAGGAATTAGGTAATTAATTTGGGAAAATGAAACACGTGCCTGGCACATGCATCCCTAACATGTAGACATTAGCAGCTGTCATTACAAGAACAGGGGCGTATTCGTAATTTCAGATCAAAGGCTATTAGCAATTCGATCAAGTAGCGGTCACTTTTGCATTCACAGCATTGAAGAAAACTACGATTTTCGGATCTTTTGCTCAAATTATACCGGTGTTCGAAAAACCTGTTATTCGTGCTTCAAAGTTTTCCACGAATCGCGGATTCAGTTACGCGTTGAATGTTTATATCCTGTTCGCCAAAGGTATCATCATCCCTTTCTTGCTGAATTTTTTTTTTCTGTCAAAACATTTTCATTGATTCAAGCTTAGGGTTTAATCCTCTTAATTGGACGATTTTGTAGCTCGCGGATATAAATATCGATGATTATTTTTATCTGTTAAAGTTTCTGCAGAGGTTTGGTGATTGCTACGGTTGAGTTTTAGTTTCAGTTTTTAATTGCCTGTTGAGTTAGTTTTATCTGTTAAACTTGAATTAGTTGCAAGCAGGGTATCGGATGTCTTTTAAGGAAAAAAAAAAAAAGAGTTAGATGGAATTTGCTGTTGCATTTCATGGTGTGAGGTATTGCTTGGGGTTCTTTTATTCAATATGTCATTTTATAGATTACAATAAACCAGAGCAATTGAAGCTGATGTTTTACAATATCATTTTAATTGTAGCCATGAAAAGGAATTGGAGACTAGGAGCTCACGTAGGGGAATTTCGGTTGAATTTGGCTTAGTACATGTTGGAGTATGAAACTTATTGGTGTATAAGCGGCTCTATGATATGTTATGAGGGCCTTGTTGACCAAATGGCCTAGAGATCGAGTCATGGAGACCTATATCTGAAAGTTAAGTTTTAACATAGCATAGATGTGGCTTTGTGCTTGGTTTATTATTCAAGCACAAAAACAGTATGGGTGAATGGGCATGTTGGAGTGTAACAAAACCTTGTATCTCTTTTAGCCACTTAAGCTTTTGGGTCGAATGGTTCTTGGCAGTCCAAAAGGGGAAAAAGGAAGAAAGTGGTGAAGCCGGCTGTATTTTTCCTTCCTCATTTCTGCTTTCTTAATGATTTGATGGCTTGAGAATTTTATGCTATCCAATGACTTTTCTAGATACTGCTTAATTCGGTTAACCTGGTTGTGTTATTGGTGTAAATACCTAGATATTGACCTTTTATGAGTGGTGTCAATGAAGGATTGAATCAGGATGGCATTTGTCAACCAGAAAAATTTCCCGTTGCTATTTATTATGCCTGGCAAAATCAACGTGCGTTGTGCCCAATGTCGTACTGTTGAATTTAAATTTGTTCTTCATGAGATTTGTTTGTCTGTTGAGCTAACACAGTTCGTGTAATTGTTGGTTTTCATCTCCTTTAAGAAATAGCTAAAGACATTTAAAACGTGGGTAGCAGAAGAATTGGTAGCAGAATTTTAAATTTTTGGTTCCGGTTTTGACTTTTGGCCGAACCTCAAAATCAATTCCAGTTCTGCTTCCACATATAGGCAAATTTTGCATATGGAGGATCCGGCATTGGCAGAATTCTACTTTTAAGTGTAATGAATCCATTACAAAGCCGAGCAAACAAAATTGATCAAATTTCCATTGAACTATATTACAAGTTTTGCGTATATTAGTAATAATTACATTCAAGTATAATAAATCAACTACATAAAAATCGAGGAAAGTGTATTGAGAAACAAATGAGAATATGGGAATTAGAGTTTTATGTGGATATGCCACAGGAAAAAAATAGAATGTCAGTACATTCATAAGATGGGTGGAATGTTGGAAATTCTAACAGAACTTCTGTTTTGCTTCTGGCATTTCATAAAAATTGGTTCGACAGCCACTTACGCCTATTTTTTTTATTTTTTTTGGTAAGTACACTTACGCCTATAAGGCGAGTGGTAGGGGTCGTAGCGGTTTTGGTGAATTTAAATGTGGTAGGCAGAATTCCGCTTATTGGCTGAGGAAAATCACACCCCTAGTCATATGGATTTGTTTTGTTTCTTCCGGGCACAATATTGAAGCAAATGCTTCAGTTGCCTTTGCTTGTTTCATCACGCCATAAGTGGCAAGAAGAAATAATTTACTTCTGTCATAAATTTTTTATACATCTACATAGCATGGTTGACTCTTAAAGGCAAACCTTTAGAAGATATGAATTGATTATTAGCTCTGAAAACTCTTTCAAGCATATTTTCTGTTCATTGGTTATGTTTGTAATGGATTTTGTGCTTATTAATAGAGGCTTTTGCATATATTGCTACTTTCTTGAAGTACGGATTTTTTTATACATCAGAGCATAAGTAGCAAGAAGAAATAATTTACTTCTTTCATTAATTTTTTATACATCTACATAGCATGGTTGACTCTTGAAGGCAAATTTTAGAAGATATGAATTGATTATTAGCTTTGAAAACCCTTTCAAGCATATTTTCTGTTCATAGGTTATGTTTGATAATGGATTTTGCATGTTTATTAATAGAGTCTTTTGCATATATTACTATTTTCTGTTCATAGGTTATGTTTTGATAATGGATTTTACATGTTTATTAATAGATGCTTTTGCATATATTACTACTTTTGGTACTTTCTTGTGTGTAAGTAGCAAGAAGAGATAGTTTACTTCTGTCATCAATTTTTTTATACATCTACGTGGCATGGTTGACTCTTTAAGGCAAAACTTTAGAAGGTATGAATTAATTATTAGCTTTGAAGACCCTTTCAAGCATAGTTTCTGTTCATAGGTCATGTTTGATTTTGGATTTTGCATGCTTATTAATAGAGGCTTTTGCATATGTTACTACTTTCTTGAAGTACGTGCAGAAACAATGTCATCTTTGCAAAATCTCTTTGACTTACTTCAGTACAGCAGGACAATCTGTCATGTTTGACATTTGGTTGAAACCACATGTCGGAACATAACTGCTTGTGTCTTATTTGCAAATTATTGTAGGAATATTTGGAAATGTTTTAGGAGACATGGCTGTGGGGCACAGATTCTTTTGTAGAAATAGATACGAACCAACAAAATCGTCATGAATGTATGTTATATTTCAGAGACTAGTAGAATATGAAAAAAAATCAAAGAAAATAAAATTTTAGTCTGATCTCATGCTTTGTTGATAAAGCATCTTTATGTCTCTGTATTTGAACCTTGTACATGCCACACTAAATGTGGTAAACTGGGAATATTATCAAAAATCTTCTCAAACATTTCACTTTTTTTTTTTCCAATTTTATTCTCAACTTCTTTTTTCCAGTTCTATTTTCAACTTATATATACCAATTTTATTCTATGCAAAACTTTTCATGAAATTCATTGTAGTTTAGTGCTATGTAATATATGGAATTTTAAGAACTCCATAATTTACACTTCAAGTTTTTTTTTCTATCAAGTGTTACTACAAAACCTTGTGGAATATGATCAATTTGGTATGAAATTTTGTATAGCAATAAAACTGATACTAAAATAAAAGTTGAGAATAGAACTGAGGAAAATAAAATTGGAAAAATGAGAAAAGTTGAGAACAATTTGATATTTTTCCTGTGGTAAAATATGAAAAAATTATTAATTGCAATATACTTCTGACTTTTAGTTAGCTTATAATATCATGCTAGTAGGAGACTGAACAATAAGTAATGGACTTTTTTGTTTTTTTAAATTTCTAAAGTATATAAACATATGACTATTTATAGCAATTTTTTAACTGCTTGACACGTCCTTAGGTGGCTGATGTTTTTGTGGAATTGAAGTCTACACCAAATCATGAATTACACCAACAGTGACCTCTTTTTTTAAAAATCTGTAACTCACAAATATTTAAATCTTATTATTTGAATCAGACTTATTAGGATATTTGAACATAATCTTTAATCATCTCAGCTCGGATTCTTAAAACATGAAAGTGGCTCAGATTAACAGACAGGTTCTGGCTTGAGTTATGGTATTGTAGGAACTAAGAAGCAAACATTTTGCAGTTGATTGGTTGAGAATACCTTTAATTTTCATTGCATCATGAAATAACATGTACACCTCATGCAATTTTCTATTTTTATGGGTTCATGAGGATTATTAATATTAAGTTGGTTTTTTTACTCAACAGAGGACTTAGGTGAGTATGCTGACAAAGATTACAACAATGTATTTTTGAGAAACTTCCTCTTTTTTTTTGGTGGGGGGGGGGTGGTTCTCGGTAAACTTATGACGCTAAAGATAAATAAAAGTTGTGTGGATAGTCTGAGTCCTAAGGCAAGTGCACTTGAATAAATTTGTTCAATCCTCATTTTACTAGAAGATAGCATGATAGGAAAAGCATAGCCTGTGATTTCGGTGTGTTGGTCCTGGTGAGGCTTATTGGTAGCAGGCAGGAAGTGTTGCTTATTGCTGCTGATGACTTTGTGAAGTTGATCTTTAACCCCTCTGTGTCTGATGATGAAATGTTTTTTTTTTCTAAAGGAAAATGTACCCTGAAATGCCCCCCACCATTGTTTTTGGACTTTTTTTTCCGGGAAGGGTGGCAGGGGCAGATTGCAGAGAATAGTAGGTGTTTGGTCTTATGCAGCAACTCATTGTATATGTAAATTCATTTATGTCTGTAACTGTTTTTTTTTTTATATGAGAAAATGAAGAATATGCCAAGAATTAAAGTATCTTTTGGATTGTTTTTGCATCATTGCTAAGCTACTTGTTCTCTCATGTTTTTTTTTTGGGGGGGGATCACATGCAGTAACTTATTGGAGATGTAAAATCATTTATGTCCACCACTGTTTTTTATCAATGAGAAAATGAAGAATATGTCAAGAATAAAAAGTGTCTTTTGGGATTGTTTTTGCATCATCGGCTACTTGTTCTCTGGTGTGTGTTTATTTGGGAAGTCTTTCACCACCATCTTACTGTTTTTGTTCTTTTACTTTGGATCAAATTAATGTTAGGTAGTTGTCCTCTCTTTTTTCTCCCTCCCTGCATTTTTCTTCTTAAGTTTATTTGGATAGATATTTTGCAGGCTGGCTGTGGAGTTTATGGTTCTGTGATGTAGTTTATTTATTGCTTTAAAAGAGTAATAGTTAATACAAATCCTATGCAAGATGGGGCTTGTGTGATATCCTGAAACTACAGATAATTCTAGTGGGGATCATAATTCACTCAGGTCTTGGCATCAGTTACTGAAGTCGTAATAAGCGAACTGTAATCTCTTTGCAAGTAGCAATTACTGCTGTTGTATTTGGTGGACTGTGTCTGGCTCCAACTTGATATTCCACTTCTTTTTATGGTCAAGATTATGTAATATTTTTGTCAATTTATTTCAAAATTGATATTGGGTATGAGTTTCTCATTTGTTGACTCCTTCCTTTTTCAGATCATACCTGTTACGTTTAGTGGGTATGTGCAGCTGGCATTCCTGTGTTGTAGCAGAAAATTTTTGTCATGTGCTGGTGTATCTGTTTGGTTTTTGACACTGTGGTTGATTGTAAATTGATGAAATGGCGACCTCAAGCAAATTTGATCTTTCAGCAAGCCCCGATAGGCCATCATACTCCACTGGGCAGCGTGGATCCTATGGTGGTACCTCATTGGAGAGATCTGGTAGCTTTCGTGAGAGCATGGAAAATCCAATCCTATCATCACTTCCAAGCATGTCAAGAAGCAGTGCTGCTGTAACACAAGATGATGTTACAAGCTTTTTCCAGTGCTTGCGCCTGGATCCCAAATCTGTGGCGGCAGACTATAAGTTACATCGTCAAGGTGGATTTAAAAGAATTTTGGGTGTTGCTCTTGGAATTTCACAGGATGATTCTCCATCCTCTTTGAAAGGAAAGTTGTTATCTTCTGCATCACCAGAGAATCTGAAAAAAGCAAGGACTGATGTGCGTTTGAGCTCTGATAAAGCCAGGTAATTCTTTTTTGTATTCTTGCATCTGACTTAGAGATGCAAGTAGTTTAATGTTATAATTTTCAACAGGGAGAAGGTGAAAATCTTCAGTGAGGCAATATCTGTATTAAATAAGTTTTTCCCTAGCGTACCCTCAAGGAAGAGATCTCGAACAGATATTATTTCTGCTTATCGAGCAGGTGCTATTTCATCAAGTGATCGATCTGGTTTAGGTCCAAACATTTGTAAGATGGGAAACTCGACACTTCCAATGGGAAATGCTGTGGAAATGGAGCAGCAAAGACCAGAAAAAAGGATAAAAAGTGCTGTTATAAGCAAACGGACCAGAACTTCTTTGCTGGATGCCAGGGTTGGTATCTTGGATTAAACTGACTCCTCCTTTTGTCTGTTTATGGTGTGCTGCATTTCAGAATTGGATTAAGTTACCCTGTTTTGGCATATATAATTCTAACAGGGATTATCTTTTGTTTTGGCACCTATAAATATCATTAAGGAATAAGGATGTGTTTCCCTGTCTTTTCTCTATCTGATTTTTTGTCAGCACCCACTATCCAGCACCAGGAGTCTTAAAGTTGGTTTGGTATATCTGAAGATTTGGACCTCCTTTCAGTTAAAAAGGATAAATACAGAGAGAGAGAGAGCGCAAGGGGTTGCTTCTTTATTCTGGTGAGGTCATTGAGAGTCCTACGTACAGTGGTTTGACTTGCCCTCTAACCAAAAAAAAAGGTGTGGTTGCTGCCATGCTATGCTGAGTACTGGCTGTTTGCCGCATCCTAAACATGGACAAAGTTGAATAAAGAATAAAGATCCTCCTTGAGCTTGATACTATGCTAGGACTCCAATTTTAGTTTCATGTATGGATATCAAGCTAAAGTTTGTTTATTGACTATTGGTTATAGTCCTTGGACTATTGAACTACAAATCTGATACAGTGGGACACACTGCAGTTCTTTGTGGTAAAATAACTATTCACTAAGGGTAAAGGAGAAAGTACTTATATATAGACTACAAGATACTGTTTATGGTGAATGAAGAATTAAAAAAGTGAAGCATGTGCCATACAACGTTGAACAGTTATAGTGTTATGAGTTTTTTGTTGCAAACGGTTGATTGTTTCCTTAGCATTTTTCCAACTAAAAAAGATCCACATTGACTGTTCTACAATGGATAGGCCTGATCACGTCCAAACCTGCCTTGCTAAGTGGTTATTATGATTGAGCTTAAGATAATGAATAATAATTTGCTTCCTAACAAGCTAGCCCTAGGCTGGTTTTTAGAAATCTGGTTTATTGCAGCCCTAGCTGCAGAGTAATTTAAAGTCATGATATTCCCTAATTTAGACCTGAAAATATTAAAAATATCCTGAGCTTTTCTATTTTTATTTTTCCAAGTTCTATTCTCAACCTTTTTTTTCAATTCTATTATCAACTTTAATTTTAATACCAATTTAATACTGTGGAAAAAAGCCAAATTTATCATAATTCAATGCCACGTGATATACATGTGATGTAAAAATCTCTGAAATAGACCTGTAAAATTTTTTATACTTTTGGAGTTTTTTGGCATCACATACGGACTGTTATTTGACTGAGAATATAGTCAATTTAGCCTAAATTTACCTAGTATAAGATTGGTAGTGAAATGGAATTCGAGAATAGAATTGGGAAAATAAGGAGACAAGTTGAGAAAATTTTGGGTATTTTATTTATTTTAGACTTGTCCCTTCTGTTTTTTTTTTGCATGATGCAATGGTTGTTGGAAGGCCAGCACCGTGGTCTTCCTTTTTCAGATTGGTATTCAGTATACTCTTAGTTGCTCAGCTGAGTTAACATATCTGCATGAATTTTTTGATCTTGTCTATGCACACAAATGCTAATGAAAATGATTCACATCCCCTCACATTAGTTCATCATTGCTAAAATTCCTGCATTTATTTTACTGAAAATACCTGGTCTACTAAGTTGTTATGACACCAAAAGTATGTTTCTGATTAGCTTATTCCGGTGTCTTGACGTGGCTTGTTGGTTCTCATTTTTAGTTGATTGTCTGCTTGCTTTAAAGTACTCCGGAGTGTGGTTCATAATTTTAACTGATGTAGATCATTGCACAGGCTAGTTCTCTTCCTAGACCTTCCATGATGGTAGAGAAGGACAGGGATATGTTAAGACTTGCAAATAGTGGTGCAGTTTTGGGTGATGGTTCTTTAACTATTGGTGTTGATGGTTGGGAAAAGTCGAAAATGAAGAAAAAACGTTCTGGCATTAAGCCAGATGCCACTTCAAGTACATTGTCAAGCAAACCAGTTGATGGCTATCGGAATCCAAAACCAGGAATGCAACAAAGACCTGTAACTGATTCCCTATCAAGGTTAAATGACTCTCATGGATTCAGGTATGATTTCTCAAATTGCTTGTGAAACAGTCTTCCTTGCCCCCAGATTAGGGTGAGATTGGGGTGTCTTTTTGGTGATTGGTGTAAGAATGCTAGGATATTTCAGATCCAGTCTCTCCATCCTGCCCTGCTGTGGACACGAACTTCTGCTGTTTGTATTGAGCATGGCATTTGTCTGATGCTTAAGAGTTGCAGGATTCTATTGTTTTCATTTTTTCCAGTGCTTTGTGTGAGGTCTGAGAACTTAAAGTCCTCCGTTATGTTCATCATCTTCCTGCTACGGCATAATTCTTCTCTCTTTAGAAAGGTAGCATGTGCATCATGCGAATTCCTGGGATGAATCCTTCCCTACTTTTAAGTTGATTCTCTAGTTTGATCAGAATGGACAATCATGGGCTGTGCTTTAAGATATCTTTCTTCATGTTTACAGCAGAGGAAATTACCATTATGTATGTGCTTAGAGCCCCCCTCCCCTTTTTTAAGAATTTGAGCACAGTTGATGTCAGTGGTGATATCAATGGGTAAAAAATGCTGACCTTGGTTAATTGTAGTTATTTATTAGCTATGAAGTCATTTTCTTTGTCAGGAGGTGGTGTCACTCCCCTCCAAAAAATTTCTGGTCTTATTATTTTGACTTTTGATATTGTGGCTGTTGTTTTTTTACTATTCTTTGCAGTTCTTATCAACTATAGATTCAGTTTTCATCTTTTCAATTTGAATCTACTCTACAGCTAGGCCTTTATGATTGTCCATGAATTATGCTTAAATGTGGGCTAAATCTGTTTGATGATGCATGTGCTAATTCTGACATGCTAAATCTGAAAAAGTGCTGGAGAGTCTGAGAGGTGTATTCATGGTTGTTATAATTGCTGCTGTGGTTCAATGATGATGCAATAGGATTGGATTGCAGAATTGAATCAGGAATTGTGAGATTCTGCGTATTACAATTTACAACATAATGCCAAGATTATATGACTCATAAGTTAATCAATGACTATATGTTTCATAAAACTTACCCCCCCAAAAATTATATGTTACATAAAGACATGAATTGTGATTTTGAAAGCACGTAAGAAAATATAATGCTCCATCAAGCTACAAAGGAGAAAATAACATTTTAGAAATTTTAGTGCGTTTGTCCCTACCTACCAACTTCAATGGAATTGCCTTTGATTTGACATGCTGGAAGTCTATCATATGTCAAAAACTATAAAGCCTTAATTCCTACTAAGTGGGGTCTGCTATGAGTCATTTTTTGTGGTTCCATGTGATCTAGGACAATATTTTTTGAGTATAGAAGTGTTATGTCCCACTAAGCTTGAAGTTTATCATGATTTGTACGTAGAAACAAAAGGGATTGGCATATAGGTTTTATAGTAGTGATCATTCCTTATCAATTAGGAGTTAATAACCAACTGCTAAACCCCTAAACCATACTTAATAGTTTTATTTCCCTTGTCATGGCATAAATCATTTGATAGAAATAAAATGGTTTATTAGAGTTGCATTTCTCTAGGATCAGATCTTCAAACCTTCAAAAATATTAAAATCAGAATCCTATAGATCTTGGAATTGTTAGTAGGATTTTGATCCCAAGGATCATATGAGATCCTGGATGATCCTATGGGATTCTGCCAACATGGGAGTTTTGAATAGAGTTGGATCAATTGCCAGCTTTGTGATTATATGATCACAAGATCCTATTCAACAGCTAAATCATAAACTGAGTAACCGGGAAAGCTTTGAAGGTGAGGTACCCAATATATTTGATGTCATGTGATCATCTTTTTTAGTACTTAGCCAAAAAAAAGATCATTTTTTTGGAAGTCAGGCAGTGGTGGAGATGTGCAGAAAGAAAAGTACCTTGTGTATGTCCTCAGAGACTACTATAGATAAGTAACACTAAACTGTAAAGGTTGCACACCTCATTATGCAAAAGTTCATTGATGCTTGAAATCTACGCTAGATATGTGCAGATTGAATGCGATCACATTAATTTTACTTTGGACCTTTATTATGAAAAGAAAAAGTCCTGAGGCTGTGAAATAGATTGGACACTGCTGTTTTTGTACTTTAAATTCTGTGGTCCATTACCACAAGCTCTCACCAGCATTTGTTTTTTTTTTGTTTTTTCATCAATTCATTCATCTTGGATTCTTATAACGGAGTTCTGCTTCTTATCATGTTTTACAAGAGGTACTGCCTCTGTCTGTATTTCGGATGAGGTATGTTTCAAAAGTTCTAGAAATGGAAAATAGTTTTCCCGAAAGAACAGCCATGTAGGCATATTCAGGGAATATAAATGTAACATCTGTGGGTTATCTTTTATAATTCCTTGCTTTTTTATTCAGATGAAGAGATGTCCATTTGCTTCAGTGGGGAGTCCTTCACATTTTTGTGTTCCCCCCCCCCCAAGAACATAGTCTCTCTTGTAATGTTGCCTTATACGTATGTAAATTATAATATAGGCCTGGTGTGGGCAACGGTGCTCTTGGGGTTGGAAAGCCAGAAGGTAGCCTACAACAAACTGGCTCTGGTGTCCGTTCTTCCATCAGTAGGGGTGAGCAGGAGAATAATTCTGTTCTCTGTGATAAGAAAGAATGTTCTATTGCTTCAGATAAGGAGAGGATAAATCTTAAAGCTGTAAACAAGTATGCACACAATTCTTCAGTCTTGTTTGATGTTTTCTATCAAGTTAATTATGTAACTATATGTTCTTATATTCTAAAATATTCTGTAATTTGTTCATTTTCTTAATTATATAATTTTTATCCTTTTGGTGTGTTTTTAGCACTATTTATTTACCATTAACTCTTTTTTAATCTTCTGGTCATGTTCGGAATTTTTTACTTTTTGATTTGTTTGATGTCTAGAATCAGTGTACGGGAAGATTATAGTTCAGCTAGTCCTACTGCAAACACTAAAGTGCCTGCATCTGTTCGTGCTCCGCGTACAAGTGCAGGAGCCTTTCCGAAGTTGTCTCCTATGGTCCCTCGGCAAAGTGCTTCTAGTGATTGGGAGATAGCACAGAATACTAACCGGTCCACTTCTGTTGCTGGGGCTAATAGTCGGAAGCGCACTTCTGCTGCACGATCTTCTTCTCTACCTGTTTCCCATCGGGCTGGCCAGAGGCCTCAGAAAATGTCACGCATTGCTCGTCAGACAAATGTTCTCCCCATTGTTTCAAGTAACGATGAAGACCCTGCTTTCGATTTCATTTCTGATGTCATTGACAATAATAATGGGCAAACAGTTGCAAGATGTTTCCCTAGCAGTTCTCAGCAAGTAAAATTAAAAAATGATCATATTGCATCTGCTGCTTTATCAGAAAGTGAGGAGTCAGGGGTTGCTGATATAAAATCTAAAGATAAGAAGAGGATGTTTGATGAGGTGGATGACAAAGCAGGAGCTGCAGGACAGAATGTCCCAAAGGGGTCATATCGTGTGCCCCCATCAAGGAAAAATAAACTTATTACTGGGGAAGATATTGGGGATGGTGTTCGCAGGCAGGGGAGGACTGGGCGGGGTTTGACTTCCACAAGGTCATTGGCAGCACCATCTTTTGAGAAGCTTGGTAATGTGGAAACGGTGAAACAGCTTGGAACTTCCAAAATGGGTTTTTATAAGGCTGAAGGGTTAGAATTTTCTTCGTCGCCTCCAAATTGTTTCCTCTCAGTACTTTCTTAATTTGTGCTGTAAAGTAGTTATGGCTGATTTTGCTAATATATTGTCTATTTTGTCGGGAATTCATGGCAGCAAAGCTGGCCGTCCGCCAAGTCGGAAACTTTCTGACCGAAAGGCTTTTGTTCGCCATAGGCATTCAGCAGTTCCTGCTGCTGTAGATTTTCCTGGTAATTTATCTGCTTCCTTCTACCATTTGTAGCATTGTCCCTGTAGATGTCCATTGCCATCTGGCTATCATTTCAATAAATATTTACACATACTTGCTTTTTTGATCATTTTATTGTTTTATGTGTTAGGATTAGATGATGGGCAAGCAGGGTTGCTGGCTGCTGCAAGGGCTGTTTTTAATCGCTGTAACTTTCCTACTTTCAATTCTTATTAAGCTCACATGATTTTTTATTCTTTGATGTGAAGTAGCTTATTTATTTCTGCAGCTAATGAAAGCTCATTCTGGAGGTTTATGGAACCATTGTTTGGTTTTATATGTGAAGAAGATATTGTTTTCCTGAAGCAACAGGTGACACACTATGAAGTCCTTTGATTAACCTTATGCATAGTTATGCTCTTCTTCTCACCTGCTAATAAGTTAATTAGACTAGTTCGTAGACCTCGGCACGTGCTACTTTGTGTGAAGTTTAATCATGCCCACCTCCTCACTTGCAGATGCAATCAGACGAAGTACTTATTGAGAATTTAACTCTCAGTTATCCTTAAAGAGGCGGTTCAATTGTTTTCCTAACATGCAATAATATTATTTTAAGTGGATAAAACTTGGAACAATGGTTATGTAATTGAAGGCAGGCAAAATGTAACTATGAAAGGATTGTAAGACAGATCTTGTAACCATATGTATTAGAAATGGAGTTTGAGAAAAGCAGCATAAGGGCCATGTGCCATGGCATTTCACACATTCTTTCAAAAGCAAAACTTGTGCTATGTGCTTATGCTGGTAATTGAATTTCGATAAACCAACCATTATATGTGGTGCACTTTTGACAGTCGTCATGCACACTAAATTTGGTGGCTATTCCTTCTTTGGTGATTAATAGGCTTTGTTTATGTATTTCAAACCATACAATTTTTCAGTTCTAGATAGGATTGAAAACGACAACTGATTGTGCTGACATTTAGTGTGCATGATCGATATGTGTGCATCCGGAAATCCATCAATGGGCTTGTTGAAAATCAGGAGCCATAAAAACTCATTGAAGATGGCAATTTTAACTACTTTGACACCATATATGCATACAAACAAATTTTCATTTCTGTATTCGATGCAAAATGACAATTGATGGAGCTGAAATTCAGTGACATGGTCAATGTGTATGCATCATGAAATCCAACAATGTGTTTGTTGAAAATCAAGTTCCATAAAAAGTTATTGAAGGTGGCAGTTTTAATACTTTGACATCATACATACATATACACACACATGCTTAAATATGTTATGTTGATGGAACTTGTGGCTGGAAATATTCATCTGGTGAGGATTGTTTTTTGGGGGGGGGCATTTAGAAGGAAAGGCAGTGCGCTCTAGATTCTTAGCTTATTTCTTGTGTTTCTTTGCTAGAGTCAGTTGCTACATTTTCGTTGGATTTTTAGCCAACCCACATAATGGGAATTATTACTATGTTGTTTGTTCTATAGAAAGGGATAAACCCATGACAACTAGGTAGGTTGTGAACTACTATGAATGAGTTTATAATAGGATTGGAATTGCATTCCGATTGTAACTATATGCTATATTGGTTCATTTTTTATTTGGATATCCGATTGAAGAATGGGAGTGGAATGGGAATGGTCATCAAGCATGCACAATGAGTTTTGTTAAATCCTGGCGTAATTGGTTGTCCATGATTTCATTAAGATGATAATTCCTTTTCACTAATCTCTTCATTGATTAAGATGCCAATGCCTTTTCAATCACCACTTTTAGAAAGTCTGCTGGTCATCAGGCTGGCTGCTGGCAAGAAACTGAATGGGAGAAACCACATGAATAATATTGATTGATCATTTTTTATTTGATTGTATTTCATATTCGTATTTCATATTTTATCTTTTCTACTTACAAATGTGTTCTCTAGATAGCGGCATTATATTGTGCGGAGCATGTAGATATATTCACCATGAATCTGGTTTCTCAAAATTTGAGGTTGGCAGACAAATGGAGGAGCAAATTTACTTACCCATCAAAAGTAGAAACAGATCTTTGAGATCAGCTTTATAGTGTTGTCTTTTGAAATGGAAAATAGGTGCAATTTCAAAGAGCAAAGGAAAATGTTTGAAAATGAGCCTAGATCTCTGAATTTTTTTTTTTTGAGGAGGGGGGTTGGGGATGGGGAGACATATATTTTCGTAATTAAATAGGACAAGACTTTGATGGGTTTTTTGTGAAAAATTGGATATTTTAAATGAATTTTAAATCAGAATTCTTGGTTCTAATTATGTATTGAGTAAATTGCACATGGGCTCAAATTAATTTAATCTGTGTCTCTTGTTCAGGGAGAACTCATCTCCACTTTACTGCCAGCAAATCTGGTTTCTACGGATGCTGATAATTCTGGCATTTTTCCTAATGGGTTTCAGTTGATAGAGCATGAGAGAAATGCAGGGTTTTCATCTGTGCTGGGAACTCAGACAGTCGAACATCTTCGAGAGCAATTGACACTGGATACAAGATCTTATAATGCGATCCCTCTTTGTCAAAGACTCATTGCAGCTTTGATTACTGAAGAACATGATGAAGATTATCGCAATGGCAGAAATGAAGACATTTTGGTTGATGATTGTAGAGCAGTGTTTCAGCTAGATGCAGAATTGGAAAGTGGTGACTATGCATTGATTGGGAACATGGATACTGTGGACAGTGCCACTCTTGATCCTGCCATCAAGAGATCCCTGGATGTGCTGGAGGGACGTGAGGAGCCAGAGCCGGGCAGCCAAATGGCAGTCATCCAAAATGGTCATCCCATGAATGGGTTACATCCTGGATCAGAAATGTTGCCCAATGTGATCAGTCCAGAATGCCAGTATAATAACATGCCTCTAGATGAGAGACTCCTTATGGAGATTCAGAGCATTGGAATTTTTCCAGAGCAGGTAAAGGGTTCTCCTATAAGAAGTTTGTCCTTAATTTAGCTCCAGTCTTAACTTCTAATGATCCTTCCATTCATAGGGCATTGCCATTCTTCATGTTCTGAGGAGCTTTTTATGGTTATTTGCATTTCTGGTAGCTTATTAAGTTTGGTTGTATATTTTGAATGTTTAAGGCATTTACTAGTTGACTTCTTTTTGAAAACAAACTTCCTTAATATCTCTAATATCCTGGGGAAAAGGCTGAGCTTATCATTGTTGTCCTCAGTTTCCTATCCTATTACTTGCAAATATGTGGATTATTCGACTGTTCCAGTGTCTCATTATGTGTTCTTTATATTGCATTTTCTACCTGGCCAGCCTGAAGTGAGCGTAACAGAAAATCATGAAATCAGCCGAGAGATCAGAAATTTAGAGAGAACTTATCATGAACAGGTAAATTCTGATTATGGATGAAAATATTAATATTGGTATCGGTCGCAGTCATATTGGCATTGGATATATTGGCCAATATATTATTCAATATATCGGTTATGTCGACTAATATGGAAACAAACCACAACATTGTTGTGGTATTGAGAAATATCAGTATCAAGGGCTCTGATACCGATATATATCGGTCGATATTTCCATCAATGATTATGATGCTTCTAGGCTTACTTTGCATTGAAATGTGCTATTCTCTTCATCCTGCCAGTTTCTAGGCTTAATGCATATGTTATTTTATCACGACTAGTGATTTTCTGCTATGGCAGCTTTTAGAATGGGACATTTGGCCTATGCTTTGCATCCCAGTAGACCTAGATGAGGAGTGAAAGGAATGTTTTTGTTCATTGGCATGTTTTATGATGTTATCTGCATTGAATAGGGTTCTGTCTTACAGTTACACTTCACTATATATTAGGTTTCCAGGAAAAGAGGCTTTGTTGATAAACTATTAAAGTCAGCCTCAAAAACGAGGGAACTTCAAGAGAAGTAACATTTTCTCCATAACCTTTGCATAATTTCTCTTGTATTGATCCTTTGCTCTCTCATACACATGTAATGCCAGTGCCGATATTGTTAGCTTTATATGCAGGGACTATGAACAATGTGCTTTGGATGAACTCGTTATCATGGCATATGGAAAATATATGGTAATGCTTTATGATGTTATATATATTTTTTATTAATAGTTTTGGTTTAGCTTATTGAGAATTAGGGTACATGGTTCTCTTCTTTGCATCATAAGTAAGACAGGCAAATGATTGGTCAGCTGTGTCAGGCAAGGAACTTTGGAAATAGAATTGAACTGCCAGGGCTAGGGTAGTTAGAAGTATTAGGCGCCCTCAAAGCACTGTGGCTATTCGATGCATGAGGTGCTAGGTGCCTGTAATGTGCATGCCAGGGTGATGCAAGGGGTTAATTTGAAAAGGTAAGTGAGTCCACATGTAATGGACTGGTATCCACTGATCTAATGGTGACCCCTAATCTTGATCTACATGTTAATTGACTAATATCTACTTATCTATTTACCTATAGTCTCACTCACCTCTACTGATTTTATTATATTTTCATGTTTCAATAGCCACGATCATGATTAGTTTCCGTCCTTCTATCTTCATTTTTTTTTTGGGGGAGGGGGGGAGAGCGAGGGAGGATTTAAATCCAGGATTTCCTGATTTTATTTGATATACTAGTTGCTTTACTAGGAAAGGTTGAAGTGAATTTGTGGTTGTGTAATGTGACATACTATGAATCTATGTTATAACTTGTGCTCATATGAGTGCCAGGTGTGGGTGTATGTCCAGATGTCAGACTAGGACAGCCTACATTTTTTACAAGACCTTTCCACTGATGAACAGTCCAATTGTCATATTCTTGCCCAAGTTTCAGTTATCTGGCATGGGCAATTTAGGGGGGGGGACATTAAGAATTGACTATATTGCCATAAATCATATATGTTCTCCTTTACCCAAATGGTCATATGTGGAAGATACCAAATGTTATGGAATGGATAGAAAGTCCTATTTTATTGGTTGGGAAAGAATATATATTTCGGGGTCAATGTTCCTACAATTCATTGATGAGATCTCAATCTAGAAAATGTCTGAGGCTGGTGGACCAATGTGGATTTCTGTGTGTCAATTATATACGATAAGAAATTGAGCACTCAGTGATTTGTGGGAATCAGTGAACTGGAATGATAAGTTAGCTGCTGAAATGACAACACGAGGCTTAAGAATGGTCAGCATATAATGTTTATGCAAGACAAATGGGGACTTCAAAATTGTTCTAATATGCCTGGGAGATCACCGATCAAACCATGAAAATGACCTTGCTGTATTGCATGGGCTAGGCTGCTAACATTGACCCTCCTAGAGCCTACAATGTGAAAAGCCTGTCAAGTGTCGGTTCTCTTGGATGATGGAGAACATCCTCTTATAAAAGGAGATGTGAGTTCATTGATTTTCTGTGTTTTTATGGCAATCTATTGACACATGAGTTGAACTCATTACTGTACCCACCCGATGTTTGATCATTTGTTGATTGAGTTACAGTTGGAGTATGCATATATTTGATTGTTGATATATGAAATGCCATTAATATTCATTGGAAGCAAAAAGAGCTGCAAACATCTGTACAGTGAGATGTAAAATTGGCAGATATTACTGAAAATTTGGAAAAGGTTGAAAATAAGAATGATGGGCAGAGAAGGCATTGGTAACCTGAATCGCGTGAAATGGCAAGAGGAGAGCTCATAAAGCCGAGCTCACATAGTGGTTTTTAAGGCTTGGTTAATGTTGATGCTGTAGAGAAGACACTGAGGATAGAAGAAGAATGATGGAGAGAAGGGGCAGGGGAGAGGGAGTAGAAAGAGAGTTTTGGGGGTTTTTTCCCTTGTAGGGGAGGGGAGCTAGCTTAAATAAGAGAGCTCTAAACCAGGTTCTTGTTGCAAACAATGTAGCAGAATGAATGCTTGCTTTGTTGGGTTCAATATGAGTCACGAAAGCAACGGAAGGAAAATGACGAGGATATTCTGGAGATTTGATTTATTAATTTATTTTATTAGATTTACGGCTATATTTTATTATATATTGAAACTTTCTAAAATTATATAATTTTAATATTATATAGGATACTATGGAAGGTTATATTTTTTTTGTCATTTTTATTTTAGATCTTCATTAATTGAAAAATTATATTTATTTCCTAATTAACCTAGGAGTAAGGTGTTTCTTTATAAAAATTCTACTTTTATTATTTAAGTAGTCATTCATGAATGAAACTATGACTATTGTCGTTGCCTTAACTGCCTTTCCGTCCCCTGTTCTCTGTCTAACTCTCCACCTTTCTCTCTGGTTCTCTGTTTTTCCTCTTCTGCCCTCCCTCTTCTTTCTTCTTCTTTTTTCCCTACCCTTTCCTTGCCTCTCCTTTCCTGGATCAATTTGGATATTAGATATGGAATCCAAACTTTCCAAATTTTCTGTAGCTCCATAAACAACCTACCACTTCTGCAAAACAGATGCCGTAGGCCACCAAGATGTTGCCTGCCATTGTCATTTCTTGTAGTGAATCAGCAATGGCAATCACCGCCAAGGCCACTGCTGCTTTTCCCAAACCAAGCATGTAACCACACTACTAGAGAACTTAAGAGTTCACAAGAAAGAGATTGACCACAGGAACATTAGGATTCTTACTTGTTGGAGTTGAGTTCCTTTTACCCGAGAGAGTTGATGAAGACATCCAAAAGATTGTATTTATTAGTTTATTTTAGCAGATTTGATTTCATATTTTTTTATATTTTGTACAGAGTTAGGATGCTAGAGAGATTTGATATAGAGCTGTCAATTTATATCTTGCTACTGGTGGCTTAACACTTCCTGATGCAGGGAAGAAGAGGAAGAAAGAAGAAAGAAGAGGGAGAAGGAAGAGGAAAAAAAGAGAACCGGAGAAGGGAAGGTGGAGAGGAAGGCAGAAAGCAGGGGAGGGAGAGTGAATTTAGGCAACAACAATAGTCATAATTTGATTCATCAATGGCTACTCAAATAATAAAATTATAATCCTTATAAAAAGATACTCCAATACTAAGTAAACTAGGGAACAAATATAATTTTCTAATTAACAAAAATCTAAAATAAGAAATAAAATAAAATATATATTTTCATAGGTATCCTAGATAATACCAAAAATATAGAATTTAATCCATAACCACCCCCCCCCCCAAAAAAAAAGGCAGGCTTGGATGCGAAAATCTAGTAACGGATCCTTTTTACTAGAGGTTTCTTGTTTTTTCCCCAGGTATTCCAGAGTACCAAACAACCATGAAAGCAGAATCAAATCCACTCTCCATCCCAGCTCCTTCATTCTTAATAATCATACAGGCCTGAGCTTATGCAAGCTTTGTAATCAAAAAGAAGCTCCATGGTTAATTGTAGGTTTCTTCTGAGATCTTGACCAAAAAAACTGTGAATCCATAGGTAGGCCTTAGATACTGTCAATGACGAAGTTAGAGATGAAACTACATGTTCCATTGAATTAAGCTGGGTCTTTCATTTTGACTTGGCAAATGAAGCTCCATTGTTTAGCTCTTGTCATGCTTGTTAATTTTCTCCATTGTAGTGTCATCTCTCATGAGTCACTGTCGCAAACCTTTCCTTATTACTTATCTGTGTGTTTGACTTTGTGCTTCTCTCCACTTGAGACTAGAGCCTTAAGCCTCAGACCTTAATCCAATTAATTATGAGAAGTCATTTGCTTTATAAATTTTTGAAACTGCGATATACTGTTTTGTTGCAACCCTGTGCTACTTATTCTGCACCATGCATTTTAAATTTTTCTGTGTTATGACATTTATCACATGCAAGTGTTTCTGGTTTTTGGCACTTAAGCTGATATAGATGTCATTCATTCCTTCTGCCAATTCATAATGTACTTACCCGTGTTCCTTCTACCTTTTAAGTTCCTTTTAACCTGAAGGGTATCTTCTTTTTTTCTTTCTTTCTTTCTTTTTTTTTTCTTGGTGACTCTATCATGCATATCTTTTTGTATCTAATAACACACTATTTGCTCTTTACAATGGTCACAAAGAGGATGACTGATAATGATAGTTTGAATCATGTGTGTCAATGTATTAAGCAACAAAAAAATCACAATAATGACAGCATTTGGCTATTAAATCTTCTTCATTTATGTATAGGAACATGCTCTGAAAGCTTGGTCGTATGGAACCTTTGAAATATGAAAGCCTAACTACATTCAGATCTATATTATCTTTCCCCTAGTGGAACAATATTCTGGTCCTAGGTTACATTAGTAACACTTTTCCTTTGATCTACGTACTTGATAGGATGACTTTTCTCCAAAGTTCCTGTTGACTGAGATATTTCCAAACAGTGAAGCTGCACATTGTAGATTACTCTTGTGGTCAATTACAGCTGCCATTTCATTCTGTCTTTCGACGCCTCTAAATCTGCAGCCTGTTGGAAGTTGTTATATTGAAAGTTCACTCGTCAAGAATTAAATTTTGACCTGTCTATGATGTGCAATGATGCATTAGAAGTGCTGGGTTTCTCCTTCTTTGATGATTGATTGGCATACATTTGGTGTTGAATTTAACATAGTTGTCTCTCTGGTAGGGTTGGGATAATCCCTCTGGTGGGAAGAGCACCAGCAGTAAAGTGACGAGGCAAGCCTCATTGGCTTTTGTGAGGAGGACACTAGACCACTGCCACAAATATGAAGCTACTGGCTTTAGTTGCTTCAGTGAGCCTTCGTTCAAGGATATACTTCGTTCTGGGCCAACCCAACTTATAGAAGCAAAAACAGCAGAGAACCATAGGCAGAATGTGGTGAACAACACTCTTTATTCTGCTGGTGTAACATTACCCTCAAACCACTTGTCAGAACATACCTTCGGTAAAGTCGATGCTTGGTCTAATAAGGTGAAGAAGAGGGAGGTGTTACTTGATGATGTTGGCAGCAATGCAGTAGTTACTTCAGTTGGTCCTCCTGACACTGAAGGTTCTCTTTCAACCAATGCTAAGGGAAAGAGGAGTGAGAGGGGCAAAGAAGGAAAGGGCCTTGGCAGGGAGGTTTTGTCAAGAAATGGGACTAGTAGATCTGGTCGACCAGTTGTTGGGAATGCTAAAGGGGAAAGGAAGTCTAAAGCAAAGCCTAAGCAGAAAACAACTCAGCTATCTGCTTCTGTGAATGGTCTGCTTGGGAAGGTTTCAGAACAACCTAATGCACCATTTTCATCAGTTCTAAAATCAAGCGAGGATACTACGAATAATTGTAACATGGAAAAAGATGACTTTTGCTTAGAACTGGATGATCCTGACCTTCAGATTCCTGGAATGGATGTTGATCTGAGTGCCCAGGGGCAAGATCTTGGCTCATGGCTGAACATCAACGATGATGGATTACAAGATCATGATTTTATGGGGCTTGAAATTCCAATGGATGACCTCGCTGATGTAAATATGATGGTTTGAGCTGCCTCTTTTGTACATTCCTGTCCATTATAGTATTTAACAGGGAAACATAATAACAAGTGCCAAGAAATGACCAATTTGGTGGCCATTTTGTTCTGAGGACGATATTTAGGCAATAGATTCTTTCAGATACCTCTCAAATTAATTTTCAAGTCAACCTTTCTGTTTTTTACGCTTTTTTCTTATATCAAGTTGGTAGCTGTGAACTTACCAAAAAAAAAACAAGTTGGTAGCTGTGATTGTAAAACCTAACTAGCTAGAATGTCTTAGCCTTTATATCTTAGCAAAAGCTGTGACCCGGATGTAGCATTTACAGATCATAGAAATCGCTTTTGTACATATACTTTAATATTCTAATAATAAAAGCATCTACTAGTTCAGTGTCATTATCTCTTCCTGTTTATATGATATTTATTGTATTCCCCATTTGTCATTCATTTTCCATTTATGGTTGCGTACATCTGACCATACCCAAATCCAAGATGTGGGAATATTGTGCATCAGTCGCTCACTTCACTCAACTTTCCTATCACTGAATGCAAAAGTTCAGCATTCACCAGGCGTACATAATTTATGGGCCCTCTAATCTTCAGTTCCTAGTTACCTTCTGAATCCTTTTTTTCCGCCATATGCACTTACAGAAACTGTGAATAGTTCTTCCCCCTTATCAACACCCTGGAGTTCTTTCAATCAGCGAAAGTGGGTAAGCTTCTTCCTTTTTTCCTCCTGCCCCCCATCTGATTAAGTTATTTATGTGATACTTTTATAGACCTGTTGAACTACAATTTTGATTTGCAGGAATAACTGGACTCTCAATGGTTAAGAGAAAGACTCTGATGGCATGGATATGGATAAATGCAAGTCTTGCCTAATTAGTGGGACTCGATTATGTCTTTGCACTTGGCCAGGTCTCCTGGATTTGCCTCATTGAGATCGACACTTTCATTGTTGAAATACATGATTCAGGAATAATGCCTTGTATTGAATTTCTTGGGAGGCTATTCATAAGGTGAAATATTTCATGGCTGTCGTATCAACATTCATGAATAAAAATGTGGGTTGAGTCATGTCTTTGCATGTGATGATGTTATTTGGAATTTTTTTATCTAATAGAAATCACTAATGATACTGTTGCATGTTACAGATATAAGGTTTTGCTTGGATGTGGTATGCTTTCCAAGTTACCAAAGAAGTCCATAAAGATACAACTTTGTAAGCTTGAGAAATCTGTAAATTTTTTAAATTTCTCACATATTTTATCAGCATTATCTCATGTATGAATAGCATGATTGTGACATAGATTCCATGACATTGAATGAATTCATGTTCAGCATCTTCTAGCTCGATATATTCATTAGTTCTCTGGTCCGGGTGATTGTGTCATGGTGAAAACATTGCTTGACTTTGTGGTATACCCTTGGATCGTTACAAATTATGAGATTGGATACTTGGAGAATGTGCATAAGAAACAGAATTTGACTCGTATATTTCGTTCTGCCTCTGTTTATGTCATGTGCTTGATAATAATTGAAGTGAATATTGATAGGCTGATTTGTATTCATCCATGTGGAGTATACGCTAATAATTCTCTCTTAAGGCTGGCTTCTTCCGGCAACAGGTGAACCTTCCACAGTGAGCAGCTTCGGCTCCATGATAATTGTTTAGTGTAAATATGTGTTTTTCACCATGGCAGTCCTAATAGGGTTCTCCTAGAGAGAGGCTCCCATGTCTACCTAATGGCTTGGGTAATCAAATAGTTAATATTGAATAGCCATTTAAATTACTTGATTCAATTTCCATTGTTTATTTATTCAACTTTGAATCCTAATATTAAATGGATGGAGAAGCCTCCCTGCTGGGAGGACGGAAACAGCTCTCTTACCATGGACTGGACCTTTCTCGAGGAACAGGAGAAATTGGGACTATAACTACTACTTCGGTCTCCCAAATCCTTTCCAGTTGAATTCATAGTACTTCAATTATGAAAATGTTTAACAATATGAAAGAATCATCTCAATAAATAATGCAATTAGCTTTAATTTACTGTGGAGTTGTGCCCCAAAGAGAGAATTTGTGCTATGTATGTTGCCCAAATCATCTTCAAAGCCATTGCTGCTTGTTTTTAGTTTGCCCTGCTTGAGTTTGATATTTCATGGTTTTAGGTTTGGTTAGTTTGCCTGATGGTAACTGAGTTCGAGTCGTGGAGATAGTCTCCTACATAATGTAAGGTAAGACCATATATGATAGACTCAATAGTCTTCCTGACTTGGACCCTTATCCGGATGTGCGATCAGTTCTTTAGCTAAATTCCAGTTCAGGTTCCTTCAAGAAGGTCAGATTACAAAGCCTGGAAACAAGGTAATGGAGATGCTGAAACAGTGATGAGAAGCAGATTTGGGTCTCCCATTTTTTACTCTCACCTTTTATTCCTTGTTTGATTGCAGAAACTGGTGGTTAAACAGGTGATGGAGAGGCCCCCTGCTGGCAAACCTCTCTCCGTGATTTGAGGCAGCACAAATATGGATGAAAATATCGATATCGGTAACGGCCATATCAACATTGGACTTATTGGACAACATATATCGTTATTGGATAAATTTGAAGAAAAACATTTCTTCGAATAGTAAGTTGACAGGGTTATATCGGTTGATATATCAGCTAAATATCGAGTATGTCGATCGATATTATGAATATAGTCTGATATATCACCGCAATGTCATAACATTAGGAATATTAGTATCAGGAAGGTCCGATGTTTTCGTCTATGAGCACATGCGTGTGGCAAGGCTAGGACTAGTGTGAATTTGGACGTATTAGTAAATTATCATCTTATATGATTGATTAACGATGATTGAAAGAAAAAATTCTAAGATTAGATTTATTAGTTAGAAGATATTGTAAGCTTTAGTGAGAGGTGCATAAGTAGAGTACTTAAAAGTTCATGTTATTCCTTGATGTCAAGATTTTTTTTTGCATTTCTTTCAAATCGTGTGAGTATATTTTTGACACTTTATAGCTAAATAAAGGAGAGTATGAAAATTTTAAAGTATCTCGGCAAATGGAAGTATATAAGACCTTAGCATGGTTTATATTTTTTTAATATTTATTTCATATTTTGTGGTTGAGGATATTTTTTAAAGGGGATACTTATAAATTTATAATTATCATATAATATGTTATCGAGGATATTATGAATCAAGGATATCATAAATGGTATGAGCATATTATATGTACAATCTTTGGAAGGATTGTAGGAATAATAAGAATATTATGGATGTTGAGTAATTTTATGATATTTATTCAATTATTAGAGACATAAATACACAATCTTTGGTCATAAGAGTAGAATAAAATCTATAAGGAATTTAATATCTTACATTATTATTATCTTATATTAAGTTGAATTTATGAAAAAATTTAAAAAAAAGACATTAGTACCATAAATACTTTAAAACCTTAATACATTGATTAGGATTCATCGGGAGTCAGTGAGTTTAATATCTCATATTATTATTACCTTATATTGAGGTGAATTTATGAAAAATTTAAAAAGAGATCTTAGT
>JAOVVI020000536.1:19561-30885 GCA_028571085.2 Nepenthes alata | reverse complement strand
ATGATACTTGCCTTAATTTTATACTCTGTAAATCTGAAGAAATGATGTCCTGAAACACTCCAATCGAGTGATTTTCTCTCAGCCCACCACATGCCCCTTTCTCTCTCCTCTGTCTCCTCCATGCGCGGCCCTCTGCTGGCCGCTCCGCTGCCGCCGCTCCACCACCGCGTCGTCAGTCTCCCCGGCACCACCCTGCCGGCACCGACGTCGCTACACGCCCGTCGTCGTCGATCTCTGCACAACCCTCTCTCCCGCGCGATTCTCTCCTCCCATGTCATGCCATCACACACCGCGGCCTTCGCGACCTCACCGGTGAGCCACCGCCACTGTTGACCTCCTCTCTTCTTTCTCTTTCTCTGTCTCCTCCTCCTCTATGCCAAACCCTAGCCCCCACCCTCTCTCTCCTCTTCTCCCTCTCTCCCCCATGCCCTTTCTCTTTTTCCTATTCTTTTCTTCTTTTTTTATCTTTTATATTATATTATATTATATATATATATATTTTTTTTACTTTTCTTTTACTCTAAAATCTGATCAGTACTCAAATGATAACATGGGCGCACCTCAGGCGTCACTCCGCACTTCTAATCATTCCTCAAAAATTTTATAATTTTATAATTTATTTTAACTACGTTTAAAATATCCAAAATCACAATAAATATTAAAATAATCTAAACAGTGATTCGAGATATTACACATTGTCTCTCATAGATTCAAAACTTACTCACTATATTTTATCACCCTCAATTTTGGGTACAATCTCAAGTTTAATTTTATATTAAGATATTCGAATATATTAATTTTTGTTAATTTTTACAATGATTCTTATTTAAAATACACAGTAGGACATGTCAAATATAACATGCCTCAACCTTCTTATCGGTAGAAATGAAACATGTCACATATGTCCTCGTTAGAACTAAGCCTCCCCCATTGGGAGTGATATCAAATGCTACATATCTCAGATTACGTATATCGACCCCTCGGGTCTCAAACTGACATGGTCCACATAGTGATCCCATCTCCAGCAGAATGTATGTGGATTGATACAAGGTTTGGTTTAAGATTCCATAATATACAGATATACGAATATACATATATATCATTCTGAGTTTTCATAAATATCAAAAAGCACCAAAATTACAAATATTCATGTAAAATTACTGACTAACCGATAAATCGTACATATATATATATATACAATAAATGGATGGGGTGTATAAAAATAACATACATATAAAGTAAATCTCTAAAATATATACAAATATCGTCGGACATAAAAATAGGCCAAAGATTTGGCTTATGATACTTGCATCAACCTTATACTTCATAGATCTAATAAAAGGATGCCCCGAGATACCCGATATCACTTCTTCTCTCTTTCTTTCCCTCCTTTTTCTCTCTCCTTTCCCTACTCTGTCGCGCGAATGACTAAACCCTAACCTATGTACAAATAAAGGGCAACAGCTCTCGAATCAACAATGCCACACCACATCTCTTCTCTTACTCAAAAGCATACACAGCCTCGCACTCAAGCATGCCTCAGGCATGCCTTGGGCGTGTGCTCTCTGGTATCTTGGCGTTCGAGCGCTGCTTGGGTGCAACACTTCTTGAAATCTACGCTCGAGCGATCCCCGAACATTTCTCGAGTGCACACCTTTTGGTTTTGCACCTCGGACGTATGGCCGGCGAGCCTCAAGCGTTGCACACTAAATCAAAATCTTTCAAAATTCACAAAAATATCATTTATTCAATACATCTAATAAACCCAAAATATTAAATACTTTCAAAATAATTCAGATGCATATACGGGTATTACAGTAATTACTATTATTATTTAAATGCGTGAATTTATATTAACTAAAAGAGGAATTCTACCTTATGTTTTTGCTAATTATTTTTCTATCATAGGCAGAACTTGTCTATATATGGAAGTGGAAGTGAAATTAATTTTAAAGTTTAACCAAAAGTTAGAATCAGAATCCACATTACAGATTCTGCTATTGGTTCTTTTGCCACCCATCTCTAACCAAGCTAACATTGCGGAGGATGTTACCAAAATTGCAAAGGATCGGATTTCAACCGTTGAGGCTAAGGCATTTGAATTTGAAATTTTTCTGTCTGATTAAGAGCATGATCACTGAGGCGGTCCATTGGGCATTTGTAGCTGACCGTATTACCGAAGAGTGAGGAGCTGCTAGCATCTAGCGTATTGAGGATCTTCGGAAGACGATTCGCCCTGATGAGGTTAGTTTCCTTCTAGAAGCTCATTTTAACGAGGAAATTAATCTCTGCAAGAATCTAGTATGTCCTGATCCGACCGATATATAAAATACAACCGCTGTCACCGGGATCACAATTCGAAAAAAATCATAAATCTCATATCTAAAAACCTCAAATAAGAAAACATACATTATAATTTTCCTTAATAGAATAAGAGTACGTACAATAATGTATATTACAAATCTACATCTTCTAAAAATATAAATACATAAAAACTACTATCTTACAACTTCATATAATAAATCTCAATAAGCGAACAGAGACTTCTCTCAAAATTTCTTAAAGTCATGATGTTCTACACTTAAATCTCTAGAATACTTGCAACTATTCTCGCAGAGTACAACAAAAATAATGCAGAATGAATTAAATACCCAATAACTCATATAAACAATAATATATGATTAACATATAATAACATACTCAACTCAACATATGCAAGATGTAATAAGCATTAATCCAAGAGAATAAAGATGGTATATTTCCACATAAGATTTAAAAGAGAGAGAGAGAGAGAGAGAGATCTACCAATCCAAATACTAATTGAGATCATAAAATACTAAGAGAGTATCAGAAATTTCCAATGTATCTTACTCACCATTGATCAATGGCCAACATACTCACGCCCTCTAGTTATATACATCCTAGGTTGTATATGTAACCACCTTGCCTAAGTCCCATGGTATGATCATGTCTAGATCCGATATCTTTTATTGATATCCTAACTATTATCACAATAAGATGATTGTATTGTTATAAACGTCCCACCACAACACTATGACATCAACATCAATTGAGATATAAAAATATATATGGAAAAATTTTAGACTACTTCATAGTATTAGAGATTCTATATTTTTTAATATCATGATATTTATATAAATTTTTTTACTTTAATCATAACTATGAGCAAAAAAATAATTATAATACTCAGACTCAAAGATCAATAAATAAATATTAGAATCCAATAATTTAGTACAACTCTAAGACTTGGACAACATTCTATTTGACTGGCATTCGAGAAATGCTTGCACGCCAAAAACAACTATGGTGTTCAAGCATAGGTTGCATGCCATTCAAATATCACAAATTAAAAATTGTTATTTCACCTTTTAAATGAGTAAAATTTCAATAGATCAATTATAAATGACTTAACCCCATCAATCAAGACTTAAATAATATCTAGAAAGTCTTACACGTAAGAATTAACTAAAATTATCCGTTAAAAATAACAAATATGATCTAAATTTGAGGAATTATAAAAATTAGATAAGATTATTTCAACAAATATACAATATTCAAACATAGCATCTAATGCCAAATACAAAACAAATAAAAATGACTCCGTATTCAAACCAATTCTATAAATACTTCAATATATGATAATGAAAAGAATTATCTAATTAAATACCTAAAGCACAACCGAACATATACATCAATTTAAGTATAAATATTTTGATTTCAATTCTAATTCCATTTTCTCTAGTCTTTCTTGATTTCCAACATTTATATTAATTTCTACTTATATATTGATATATATTTTTAATTTGGCATAACTTGAAATACGTGAAAATATCATACTTCGAAATGAACAAGAAGAATAGAGAGAGTACATCGATTATTCAAAGAATGACAAGAAACTTCCATGAACTTACAACAAAGACAGAGGAATGACTTACACCAAAGAAGAAGATGCCTTGATTGTTGATTTCTTGATCTTTTGATCTATAGTGTTTGAATTCTCTTAGTGTTTTTCCTTTTTTCAATTTCTTCTTTCTCTGCTTTATTTTCTCTTTTTTTTATTTATTGTGTAACTTTTTTAAAAAAATAATATTTTTATTCATAGAATGAAAATAATAAACTAACTTTCCTAAATTTTCAACCAAGCATGTCTTAATTGTGACTATCCAAATCACCAAACTACCTAATTTTTAGTCTTGTCTTTAGTAAAAATGATCAAAAACTTAACCTATGATTGAAATTTGCACTTAAACTTCTCTAATTTCCTAACAGTCATCTAACATTTGAGGATTCATTTGGATGTTAGGTTGGACGCTATAACTATTTCTATAAATATTCACCAAAAGAGATTATAACAAAATTCTAATACTTAAATACCCTTGAGCATCACAATCTCTATTTAATAGTATAAATTTATCAACTTAGAAATATTTAGGATATTACATAGTCCTTCTGATCGCATCTAGTTTTCATTTAGATTGCCTTGATTCGAGAAATGTTAGAATATTAATGCCACAAGGGTCAAGGAATTTAGATATTGTATCACCTTTGGAGTTTCACAAGCTAGAATGTTCTGAACGGAAATTCTCAAAAACCAAACCCCTACCCCCATATTGTAATTGTATTGAACAGTTCTATGTTTGTACATTGTAGTGATTTTATAATAGTATGTAAAGGTTTTAATTTAACTCTCGATCTAACTAAAATATCCCACTACTATTTGCATGCCTGGATGATTAACTCAATAACCAGATGATAGCCATATATATCTCTGTCCAATGACTCATTGAGCCTTCCATAGGTGCATGTGATAAATTCTTAGCCCCTAGGCGTACAAGTGTTTCTATGCTTTGACTGTCTAGTTCTTAAATAGAAATCCAACTAAGTCGTTAGCTATTATCATTAGGTTATATGGATCCTAATTCTTGACCATGTGATCGATTATGTGTGGCTTGCACTAGGCTCTGTTGCTACATATGCATTTGAAGTATCCTTAAGGTTTAATAGCTAGATGACTATTCTTGTAGTTAAGTGTAAATAAACTTCTACCTGTTTAAGATTTAGCTTCTTTTGTAGGTGTTGGACTTTTAAATCTCAAACCCTTGAGCCTTCAACTATTATAGTGTGTGACCATCCAAGTGGCCATATGGTCTCTTTGGACTTACACCTTAAATAACCGTCTATTTAGGTCGGTGCATTAAAGAAATAGAGTGTATAAATCAACTATTTGTGTGAGATTTTGATCCAAAAATATGATAATTATGGAATAATTACGTTGATAAAAATCATGATAACGCTTAAAATGAAAATAAAAGGGTATTGAAGCAAAAAGGAGAGAAATCGGCCAAAGGGGGGACCGACGTTCGCCGTGCGCTCGAGCGTCGGGAGCCGCGCCCGAGGCGAGGCAGGAGCGGAAGAAAGTTATGAGGGTGATGCTCGAGGGCCACTCGAGCACCAACCTAGGCGTAAAAATACGAAAGTACCGCCTGATGATCGCTCGACTGGCGCTCGAGCGCCAGTCATGTGTTCCGCACGTGATTTTTTCACTTCGTATTTTTAAAAGGGAAAATGAGATTTGGGGGTTTTCATTTCAACAGCCCGACTACAGAACCGAAGGAGGAGAGGAAGATAAAGAAGAGGAAAGGGAAAAGGGGGAGGAAAATCTTCCGTCCAACTCCGATCAGAGTAAGGGTAACTGTAAATTGAGCTCAGACAATTGTATTTCGAACGTTAACTACCGTTTTTATAACTTTTCAGTATATTTAAATTTGTATTTATACTCTAAAATTATGTTTCCTCATATTTAGTATAAATAAAGTATGTTTCTCCTGATTATTCGGACATATTTCATGTTTACCTGTATGCACTGTAATATATAGCTCCGATTTTATGTAAATATGTATTTGGTGTTCGTTTTACATTCGGAAGATTTACATGGAACCCTAGGTACGAAATTGAGGGATTTGGTGTTCAAATTTCTAGATTTTGATATGTAAAGAATTAATTTGTAAAAGAGTCTCGTCCATGTCATGATTTATATTTAAAAAATTTATATGGAACTGCATTGTTGAGTTTTTGTGAATTTTTAAAACAGCCTGAAGGACTATCTGTATAAATTTGACTGACTTTCTGAAGTACAATGAATTATGAGATAAAAAATAAAAGAAAAAGGTTTCTGATTCAGTTAATTAGGACATAGGACTGATATACAGTCAGGTAATATTCTCCGACATGCCTTAGAACGTTATGATGGTAATCAAAGATAACTCTATCCATAGAGTTATACGCAGTTCACCTTTTCTCAGAGCGTTAACCTAGAAGGTAGTTTTCTGTTTCTAGCCTACCTTTGGGAGGCACTCATGTACTGATCCCACGAGAAGGGATATCATATTTCTATTTCTAGCCATAGATTGTGTTGAGTGAATACAATATATCCTCGATTATTCGCCTCATCTACTAGTAGGGTCTACTGGTTGGGTTTTTTACTAATAGAAAAAGGAGATTTCTAGAATTTTATCGATTTTGTATCGGTTTCTGACTTTTGATTTATATTTACCGATTTATATTTTTTCAAAACCTAATTTTATTGATTTATACTTTCTCTATTTACATGCACCTTTCTGCTACTACCATGATTGAATATTACTACCATGATTGAATATTCACATGTTACCGTTCATCTACATTTATGTTCTGCACGGAAGCATTATGTCTGCATGTTTTGGTACATTGTTAGGTTTTGGCTCACTGTTTTACTATTTTTCTCTCCAAATGAGACGACAGAGTTAGTTTCGGATGAGAAAGAATAGTTAAAGTCTTGCCTGAAGACCTTTGGAGACCTAAAGTACTTTGGAGATCTTAAAAAGAGACAATTGAATTGTAAATACCTAATTTTATATATGAATCTTAAGTGTATATGGATTTTGTATATGAAATACATGTCATGTATGTGATAAAACAAGGATTATACTTTCACAGGTATATAGTTCAGTTTTCACTATATGTTTTCTGGATTTTGTATAGGTCCTATATGACATCTCTATTCCAAATTATTAGTATAGTGGATAAAAATGTGAAATGTAAGCCGTAGAAAATTATACGGTGCCTGTGATCCTGTGTCTGCGATGAGAATACATATTGATGGATATTATGATGTTATTCTATATATTTACAGATTTTAAGTAGGTTTGTATTTTAGTTTAACCCAATTTTAGGGGAGACTCTATCCGTTTTCTAACGAAATTATCTGAAAATAAAAAAATTCGTTCTATTACAATTTGACTATATATTAATTTTGATCTAACTTATTTGTACCTACAATAGTTAATATAAACACATAAGCATACAAAATTGAGCAAAAATTGAAGAAAATTTAGTTTATTCATGAGTTTTATAGGAGCCCATTCTAACGTTTAAGTTAATAAAATATTTTAAATAATTTATAAAATAAAAATAAATGATTGATATAACTAGACAGAGAAATTGCTAGGCGTAATATATCAATCATGGTCATTAAGCTTATCCAGGCTGTGTAGTCCTAAAATCAAGGGGAGGGTTTTACCATCTGTGCCTTTTGTCCCTTTGAACCTATATCTAGACTAGACCTATCTAAGTCTCAAATTTTGGACTTGTATAACTTGAGTGGCATACTACAATCGATAAATGTGAGGCAATGATAGGGCTAACAGTTATTGGAGTGACGACTTGCAAGGCGGTTGATGGTGTCATCAAGCCATAGTGGTAGCAAGCAGTGGGTAGGCTTGGCTAAAGCCCATGTGGGTGATTGGGCAGCATCTGGTAGTAGTGGCAGGTGGCAAGCACGGCATGAGCCCAGGCATGTAGCTAGGCATCGGTGGGTGTCATCTAGTAGTGGCCATGGCAAGGGCCTAGGCGAGTGGCTGATGTTAGGGGGCACCATCTGGCGATGGCCATGGCATGTGCCTAAGTAGATGGTTGATATCCATGAGCGCCATTTGGTAGCAACTATGGTGTGAGCCCAGGTGAGTAGTTAGGTGTCGATAGGTGCCATCTGGTAATGGAAGCAATGAACGTGAGTCTAGCAACAAGCGGGGGCTAAAGTTGATGGGAGCCATCCAGTGGCGGTGGCAAGCTTAATATGAGCCCAGGCTAGGCGCTAACCAAGGCTGGCACTAGCACGACAAATGAGTATGGCTGCACAATGGAGCCAACGCAATGGAAGTGATGCAAGTAACCCGATGGTGGTGCAAGAGCTAGGAGGGTGATGGTGGCAATCGCTTTCTCTCTCTCCTAGCTCCTCCCCTTGGATTGATCTCTCTTCGATCTCCTTAAACTTGGCTATTCTCAGGCCACTAGTCCTTCCTTAAATAGAAGATGAGAAGTTTTAATAGTAAAGTAGGAAATCTTCATAGTAAAGTAAGGGGAGAATTTTAACAATAAAATAGTCTTCAATTATTGGGTGGACGACGCAGCTAGAGCCTCCTTAATGATCTATCTACAAATAGCAGTTTGTATTCCCACAGACGACGCCACTGCTGCGTTTGAGGATCTGATTGTTGTACGGATATAGAAGTCTGTACGTCAGTTGTTTAAATCTTCGATCTCCGTAAACTTTTAAACAAATCCTGTATAATCTTAAACAATAGTTAAAAGATTAACGAGACTTATTTCCCGATATATTCTCCGACGCTCAAATTAGTATATTTCTTAAATGTAAAGGAAGAGATGGAAATGTTAAAGTATAATGAATCCGAGTTGCGCTCTTGGCGTCTTTATTTTTAAGAGAGAGAGAGTTGCGCTTTAGGCGTCTTTGAGTGTTTTCTCTAAAAAACTGTTGTTGTTCCAGTCAAGATAAGTTATTCTTCACGAATGGAGAGAATCCATATTTATAGATAGTGGACGGTCAACCGCTAGAACGGTTAACCGTTAGGACGGTTAACTGTTATTTTTATCTATAGCGGTTGTAACCATTATCATCAGTTAAATACCTACTTAAGTCTGTTAAATTGACTTCAGCCATAATAACTGAAATGAGCCATGTAGGCGTTGTGGGCCATGCGGACACAATATGCTACTTGGACTTAATGGCTGGTCGGACGTAGGTTTTAAGAATCGTTGACTTTGATTCCTTGGACTACAATTGTATTTAGCATCCTTATATGGGCCCATGGGTATTATACCCATCACTAACCCCCATACCATTATACTTGAATTTTAGCCTTCTGGTATGAAGTTAAAAATTTCTTTATGTCCGAGTTTGAATTTGAATAATTGTTCAACGGTCTGTATTCCTACTGTCAGTATCGCATTAAATGCAAGTCGTTTTGGCTTATTGGAAATGCGCATACCATCATTACTGACATCGGGCAATTTGACATTTTGGCAAAGCAAATAAGCGGTCGTCACGTAGCAGTACCATGATTAGGTGCGCCTTTTGAATTCTGAATGTAAACGGCGTCGTACATTCAAATCCTGAATACCTAGGGCCCAAATAAGGAGGCCCAATACAGTTGTATACCAAGAAATCAAAGTCAACGATTCTTAAAACCTACGTCCGAGCAGCCATTGAGTCTGAGCAGCCTATTATGTTTGCACGACCCACAATGCCTACACGGACCATTTCAATTATTATGGCCGAGGTCAATTTAACAGACTTAAGTAAGTATTTAACTAACGACAACAGTTACAACCGCCATAAATAAGGGCAATGGTTAACTGTCCTAACGGTTAATCACCCACTGCCTATAAATATGGATCCTCTCAACTCAAGAAGAACAATTTATCTTGACTGGAACAACAATAGTCTTTTCAGAGAAAACACTCAAAGATTCCTAGAGCGTAACTCTCTCTCTCTTAAAAATAAAGACGTCAAGAGCGCAACTTCTCGGATATATTATACTTTTACATTTCTATCTCTTCCTTTATATTTAAGAAATATACTGATTTGAGCGTTAGAAGATATACCGGAGAGTGAGTCACATCTATTATTTGACTATTGTTTGTAATTGTACAAGATTTGATTAAACATTTACGGAGACTGAAAATTTAAACGACCGACGTACAAACTTCTTCATTCGTATAACAATCAGATCATCAGACACAATATTGGTGTTATCTGTAAAAAATGTAACAAATAGTTTGATAAATATAATTTTAATAAAACAAAAAGAATATAGTGATCTCTGAGACAAAAGCCAGTGCACCAGTTAGGGAGGCCACTTCTGGTGGTAACAACCCTCTCGTCATTGATCGAATGGACGATCATCCTGATCCTTGTATACGAGCGCTTGTTAAAACTATCTAGACACTTTGTACAAGATTGGATGAGTGGCTAAAATGAGTCCCTTCTACGGCTTCTCAAACCGCTACATCCAAAAAGAAGACAAATAGGAGAACAAAATACCCCTAAAAAAAGATTGACCACCAGGATGACCTCAGAACTAAAATGGCATCAAATGAAAAAGTCTCATTGAGATTTGCAGGTCGTTTAAGTCTCTGAGTCTGAGAAGATAGTCCTGAGAGACAAAAACTTCGGTATTCTCGTGACGATAGAAAGCCCGCGCACTGTGGAGAACCCTCTCAAAGCGAACATCCTCTAAGAGCTCTGAGCCATCCAGGTTCATAGTCCGCTCAAAAATAATCCGAATTGATGGATTTTCTCGATGAAAAGAGGATGGCTGCACCTCCCCGAATTGAGAAAAAAGTCGACAAAATTTGGGATTGTGTCTTTAGAGAAGACACTACCGGGAAGACCGTCAACTTACGGCGATCTCCGTTTACAATAAAAATCCATACACGATCCCCACCGCATAAGTTTAAGATGCCTGCTTTGGAGCTATATGATAGAAGTTCTGATCCTATGGACCATCTGGATCACTTCTATATGCTCTTAAGCTTTCAGGGTTTAGATGAGGTAATAATGTACCTTTACTTCCCTCTGACCTTAAAAGGCAATACCCGAGTATGGTTCTATCACTTTCAGCCAAACTCTATTTAAACTTTTTAAAGTTTGGCTGATCATTTTTTATCTCAGTTTACCTCCAGTAGGAGGGAAGAAAAACAACCCTAGCATTTGGCCCGAGTAAAACAACGGTCAAATGAAGCCATAAGAAAATTCCTGGCCAGATTTACTATCGAATCCAGGAAAATCCCTAAGCTCACTGAGGAGGTGAAGCTAAGCGCTTTTGTATCTGCGTTGAAACCCAGTGACTTTTTTTTTGCATATGGCCCACAAGAACCCTCGGATCTTCAGAGAGGTAGAGGTCATTGCTCGTACCTATATTGTAACCAAGAGGTCAACGAATCAAAACGGCCAAAAGACCAGCCCC